>JAQNDB010000222.1:0-58080 GCA_029204045.2 Tillandsia leiboldiana | reverse complement strand
ACCACATGCGGGCTGCCGCATGCGGGCGCCGCCGCTTGCGGGCTGCCGCATGGGGCGCCGCCGCTTGCGGGCGCCTCCGCATGCGGGTGCGGGCGGCACGCATGCGGGCTGCCGCATGCGGGCGCCGCCGCTTGCGGGCGCCTCCGCATGAGGGTGCGGGCGGCACGCATGCGGCGGCGGGCCGCATACGAGCGCGCCGCTTGCGGGCGTCGCCGCATGCGGGTGCGGGCGGCACCGCTTGCGGACAACGCCGAACACGGGCGTCACCGCATGCGGACGGCCGCACGCTGTTAGTACGCCGCCCAGCCGTGCGGGGCCAGGCGCGTACGTGTGCGAATTGTGCGCAAGGTGAGGGCGCCGGGGCGCTCTAGTCATTAATCTGACAAAGTCTTAAGTTGCTGACTCCTATATGACAGATCGTGTAGGTCCGGGCGGGCACCCGAGACGCGAGAGAACCTTACATCGTAGGAGCGCGGACAACAAGGTGGGTTTACGGTCGAGGCTGAGTATTGTGTTGGTAATCCGAAGGGGACTTTTTATTGTTAATCGGTACTAACACTGACGGTTTCTATGATGTACTATATTACCCCGTGTCTTGGTTACTTATGCTCGAGTTGCGACACGCGCACCCGCGGTCTGGCCACCGCAAAGGGTGCTCTTTTCCGGAAAGGCGGTCTTCGACCCCTGTTACCCCACGAGGTGACGTAGTGGGGGCCCCCGTAGGTGTGGGGTTTGAGGCAGCGAGGTGCGAGCGGTGCGACCTGCGGGATTGGATCCCTATGAGGTCAGGTGTGGCGACCGCCAGGGATTGGATCCCGATGTGGTCAGGTGTGCGACCGCGGGATTGGATCCCGATGCGGTCAGGTGTTACAGGTGATACCGGGGTTGCAGGTGTTACAGGTGGTACAGGTGGTTGCGAGTTACCGTTACGAGTAGAGCGGTTGTTCCGGCTAGTCTTACTTTTGTGACTTGGTATTACTTACTGTTTTAGTACTATTCTTATGATAGTGTCGCTGACTACCCACTCTGTGACAGGTACCTCCAGGGGGTAGAGGTAGGCGACGGTGAGGCCGAGGTGGTAGCAGTCGGGGCTAAGGGAGCCCTAGTATGCTGTATCATTTACTTCTCTGCATTTCATTCAGAATTGTAGGTTATTGTGTGGTTCTCGATACCCTTGTGGGGTCGTGTGGATGTTGAGTACTTTCTTTCTGGTTATGCACTACTGTTTCCTTTATTGTTCCCGGTGGCCGTTTTCTAAACAAATCAACTAGAAAACAAAAGAAAAGAAAAAGGACTTCGAAAACTGTTTTCAAAAGTCTAGGGTCGGGGGGGCCCGTTTTCTAAACCTTGTGGATTTATGCCGTTTTCCAATCTGTTTTCAAAACCTAAGGCCGTGTGGGGCTGTTTTCAAAACGGTGAGTTTATACTTTCAACTTGACTGGCACGGGTATTGTTTAGTCTTCATGCACCGTACTACTTCGAACTGTTGTGATTAAATGGGAAAATGATTGCTTATGTTCGACTATTGTAACAGCCGCGACGCCGTGCATATACAGAGGAGACTCTGCCCGATTTTCGGTAAATCTGTATATGTGGCGGGTCTGGGCACGCGCCGGGGAAGGAGGTTTTAAATATAAAAAAAATTGTACGCACTTTACGCGTACTTTGAGGTATCGTTTCCGCTAAAATAAAACCCCGGGGCGTGACAGATTAAGATGGTATCAGAGACTTTGCTTTAATCACAACAGTGACGGCCCAACATTCACCGAGATATCACACTTAACTACGCATAATGAAATGCGTGGGACGTAAGGGTGTAGGACGTGAGTGAACGTGGGGGAAGGGGAATTTGTGTGAATTATTTACGCACAGTTTTTCTTGGTATGTTGGGACTAATGTGTTTCCTTGGTGTGCACAGATAGAAGCCCGATTTTGGGTAGGTAACTGCTGCCGGACATGGACCTTGCGGCAGAGGCGAAACGCGTACTACGCAACCAGCTGCGCGACGTGGCTGTGCAATTGCTAACTCTCGCGGAGCACGTGGGTATACTGACCCAGGAGCTCGAGAGTGTCGACCGCGCCCAGCACGGCACCGGTGGGGTTAGGCATCGATTCCCATCTTCCGTTTCTGTCTTTTTCTTCCTCCGCGTACTGTACGGTTGTGTCGGGGGGGGGAGGGTTATATAGGATAGGAGTGGGGTTACTCCCTAGTCCGCCTGAGGAGTTGTGAACGCTAGATAGGAATCCCTTACAAGTGTTTTGAGGAGAGAACCCTACCTAGTTTGTTGGTCTGTTCAAAACCCCGGAGGAGGAACTTCGCGGAGTAGCCACTACCGCGACTGTAGCAGACAAGGTGTCACCACCCCCGACGGAACATCAGAAGCGGTGTCTTGAATTACTGAAGGATTAGACCTAACGATCCAATATAACCCGGGAAAGCAAACGTGGTAGCGGACGTTTTGAGTAGGAAGGGGCGATGTAGGAAGGATCGGTAGGTACGAGGACTGAACAGAGCAACTTGATCGTGAAATTTTCACGACTAGGGTTGAAGTAGTGCCAGCAGGCACGGTTGCGCAACTTCTAACTCTGATGGTCAAACCAACACTGTTAGAAAAGATTCGAGAGGAATAGCAGGCGGACTCGCACTTACAGCTCGTAAAAGACAAGATCTCACCGGATCAGGAAGGGGACTTTTCATTGGAAGGCGATGACACCCTACTGTTCCGCGGGCGAATTTGTGTGCCGGATACCCCGGAATTGAAGAAGGAAATTCTGTCCAAGGCACACAGCGCCCCTTATGCAGCGCATCCAGGAGGTACAAAGATGTACAGGGACCTTAAGCAGACCTTCTGGTGGCCCAAGATGAAGAGGGATGTAACTCAATTTGTAGCTCATTGCCTGGTTGTGTCCACAAATAAAGGCGGAACATCAACGACCGGCGGGAAAGTTACAACCCTTACCGGTACCGGAGTGGAAGTGGGACCATATCACCATGGACTTTGTCACCGGGTTTTCCACGTTCACAGCAAGGACATGACACAATATGGGTTGTGGTGGACCGGCTAACTAAGTCAGCGCACTTCCTGCCGATTCACACAACTTGGGACCAGGGAGCGGTTGGCTCAGGTCTATCTCAGCGAGATTGTGAGACTGCATGGAGTACCGGCATCGATCACATCAGACAGAGACACGCGTTTCGTCTCAAAGTTTTGGCAGAGCCTGCAACAAGCCTTGGGGACTCAATTGCACTTCAGCACAGCCTTCCACCTCAGACAGACGGGCAGTCGGAGCGAGTGATACAGACGCTAGAAGACCTGCTTCGGGCCTGTTGTACTCGATTGGGGAGTCGGTTGGGAGCGTTACCTACCACTTGTAGAATTCGCTTACAACAATAGCCACCAGGCCAGCATATTGATGGCACCCTACGAAGCCTTATACGGGAGACGCTGCGATCCCCGATCTGTTGGGACGACTTGGGAGAACGGAAGTTCTTGGGACCCGACTTGGTGGTAAGAAACAGAAGAGAAGGTGCGCCTCATCAGACAGCGCTTACTAACCGCCCAGAGTCGACAAAAGAGCTACGCGGATCGAAGACGCCGCGATTTAGAGTTCCAGGTGGGAGAACACGTGTTTTTGCGGGTCTCGCCATCCAGGGGAATCAAGCGATTCGGGTTAAAAGGCAAGCTAAGCCCGCGGTTCGTGGGGCCATTCGAGATCCTGGAACGGATTGGCCCAGTGGCTTACCGCCTTGCCCTACCACCGAACCTCAACCGGATTCATGATGTGTTCCACATTTCGATGCTCAAGAAATACCTCCCCGACCCGTCGCACGTCCTGGACGTCTCAACACTCGAACTAAAGGAGGACCTAAGCTTCGAGGAACCCCTGTGCGAATACTAGCAAGAGAAAGTAAGACCGCTTCGAAACCGAGACATCCCCTATGTGAAGGTGCACTGGAGCAACCACGAGGAGCGGGAAGCGACGTGGGAACTAGAATCGAAGATGAGAGAAGGCAACCCTTATCTCTTTACCGCGAAAAGGATTGAGTTTCGAGGACGAAACTCGTTTTAAGAGGTGAGTGGTGTAGTAGCGCTGGTTTTAAAATATTTTTAAGGGTCTACTTTTGGTTTCGTTAATTCCGCATTTCGTTTCGGGGGCTGGAGGGTGATCGAATAATTCCTTGTTTCGGACAGACCGTCGGGGCCCGCGATTATTTTTAGTTAATAGGCTCGCGAAACGGAGAACGGCGGCGAAATCGGTTTTGAATTCCGAACGCCGGAATCTCCCGGAATAAATTCCGGAAGGTAACTAACGGTTCAGGTGGTTAACGCGGTTTTTCAGACAGACCGGACTCTGGTTCGCACCCGACTTGGACCCGTTTTAACTTGAACTGGGTTCATTCCCTTTACCAATGTAACCGCTCCGCCACCCTTAATCACTCCCGCGTTTTCCCATCGTGCAACTCCCCATAACTACCCGCAACTCCCCACTACCAACCGCAACTCCCCATAACTACCCGCAACTCCCCACTACCACCCGCAACTCCCCACTACCAACCGCAACTCCCCATAACTACCCGCAACTCCCCACTACCACCCGCAACACCCCATAACTACCCCGCAACTCCCCCATAACTACGTACGACTCCCCACTACCACCCGCAACTTCCCACAACTCCCCTGCGTACGAAACCCAAGGGAACGAGAACCCACTTCCCCAACCCTTCAGTTTCCCAATTGAACCTTTCTGTTTCCTCACCGATTGCGCGGAGGATCCAAGCGGCGAGACCAAGGAAGGAGAGGGAGACGTTCACGCATACCTTGTAGCCGAACTCGCAGGATCGGATCACCCTTCCCTCCAACAACAGAGGTGAGCACGCTAGGGTTTTACTTTGTTGCTTCGTTCTTGATTGGAGCGGACGAGGATGGGGGGGGGAAAGAAGGGGCGTGGGCACCGCCGGAATCCGGCGCGCACGGAGCCCCTCATGCGGGTGCGGGCGGCACCGCATGCGGGCTGCCGCATGCGGGCGCCGCCATTTGCAGGCGGCACCGCATGCGGGCTGCCGCATGCGGGCGCCGCCACTTGCTGGCGGCACCGCATGCGGGCTGCCGTGTGCGGGCGGCACCGCATGCGGGCTGCGCATTGCGGGCGCCGCCACTTGCGGGCGGCACCGCATGCGGGCTGCCGCATGCGGGCGCCGCCACTTGCGGGCGGCACCGCATGCGGGCTGCCGCATGCGGGTGCCGCCACGTGCGGGCGGCACCGCATGCGGGCTGCCACATGCGGGCTGCCGCATGCGGGCGCCGCCGCTTGCGGGCTGCCGCATGCGGGCGCCGCCGCTTGCAGGCGCCTCCGCATGCGGGTGCGGGCGGCACCGCATGCGGGCTGCCGCATGCGGGCGCCGCCGCTTGCGGGCGCCTCCGCATGCGGGTGCGGGCGGCACCGCATGCGGGCGGCCGCATACGAGCGCCGCCGCTTGCGGGCGTCGCCGCATGCGGGTGCGGGCGGCACCGCTTGCGGACAACGCCGAACACGGGCGTCACCGCATGCGGACGGCCGCACGCTGTTAGTACGCCGCCCAGCCGTGCGGGGCCAGGCGCGTACGTGTGCGAATTGTGCGCAAGGTGAGGGGGCGCCGGGCGCTCTAGTCATTAATCTGACAAAGTCTTAAGTTGCTGACTCCTATATGACAGATTCGTGTAGGTCCGGGCGGGCACCCGAGACGCGAGGAGAACCTTACATCAGTCAGGAGCGCGACAACAAGGTGGGTTTACGGTCGAGGCTGAGTATTGTGTTGGTAATCCGAAAGGGACTTTTTATTGTTAATCGGTACTAACACTGACGGTTTCTATGATGTACTATATTACCCCGTGTCTTGGTTACTTATGCTCGAGTTGCGACACGCGCACCCGCGGTCTGGCCACCGCAAAGGGTGCTCTTTTCCGGAAAGGCGGTCTTCGACCCCTGTTACCCCACGAGGTGACGTAGTGGGGGCCCCCGTAGGTGTGGGGTTTGAGGCAGCGAGGTGCGAGCGGTGCGACCTGTCGGGATTGGATCCCGATGAGGTCAGGTGTGCGACCGCCGGGATTGGATCCCGATGTGGTCAGGTGTGGGACCGCCGGGATTGGATCCCGATGCGGTCAGGTGTTACAGGTGATACCGGGGTTGCAGGTGTTACAGGTGGTACAGGTGGTTGCGAGTTACCGTTACGAGTAGAGCGGTTGTTCCGGCTAGTCTTACTTTTGTGACTTGGTATTACTTTACTGTTTTAGTACTATTCTTATGATAGTGTCGCTGACTACCCACTCTGTGACAGGTACCTCCAGGGGGTAGAGGTAGGCGACGGTGAGGCCGAGGTGGTAGCAGTCGGGCTAAGGGAGCCCTAGTATGCTGTATCATTTACTTTCTCTGCATTTCATTCAGAATTGTAGGTTATTGTGTGGTTCTCGATACCCTTGTGGGGTCGTGTGGATGTTGAGTACTTTCCTTCTGGTTATGCACTACTGTTTCCTTTATTGTTCCCGGTTGGCCGTTTTCTAAACAAATCAACTAGAAAACAAAAGAAAAGAAAAAGGACTTCGAAAACTGTTTTCAAAAGTCTAGGGTCGGGTGGGCCCGTTTTCTAAACCTTGTGGATTTATGCCGTTTTCCAATCTGTTTTCAAAACCTAAGGCCGTGTGGGCCTGTTTTAAAAACGGTGAGTTTATACTTTCAACTTGACTGGCCACGGGTATTGTTTAGTCTTCATGCACCGTACTACTTCGAACTGTTGTGATTAAATGGGAAAATGATTGCTTATGTTCGACTATTGTAACAGCCGCGGCGCCGTGCATATACAGAGGAGACTCTGCCCGATTTTCGAGTAAATTTGTATATGTGGCGGGTCTGGGCACGCGCCGGGGAAGGAGGTTTTTAAACAAAAAAAAATTTGTACGCACTTTACGCGTACTTTGAGGTATCGTTTCCGCTAAAATAAAACCCCCGGGGCGTGACATAACATACAGTTTACACATGCCAATAAGTCCCATTTCTAACATGCATGGTCCTACCAACATAGAATTAGCACGCAGTCCATAGATTTTGAAAGCAAGGTCACCCACCCGAACGCGCTAACTGTCCGGGGTCGTACAGCTGCGAAAGTCCAAAAACAGCCTAAACAGTATCTCCGCAGATCCAACAATACAGTAGCAGTGCTCAAGACATCCTGGGTACAACGTAAAGTCCACAATTACACTTCAATTCCAAAACTGTCCATAAAAACATACACAGAATTTCAGTCACAAAGTTGTCCCTTTTTCACCTGCAGAAAATCCCCAGAAAATTCCAATAAAAATATCACAGTGATCCTCGCGTCGATATCTTCGAAACGGTACCCTGCACACCCAAATCCGAGTTCCGAATGTCAAGATATAAATTCGGCAAGGTGGTGTACTCAAACGATTTCCTGCGTCAAAACTGTAACACTGTACCCAGAAGAACAGGAATTTTCACCTCGAAATAAATCTCTAAAAAATCCAAGGAAAATACAAGCGCGTTCCTTGCGATCTGTAGATGAAAAAGTTGTATAAGCACGTTTTCGTCTGACGCTCGTGCGCGAAGATATCGCCTCCCCAAACCGCTGCTGTCACAAAAACCCTCAAAGAAAAAGGGGGACCAATGTTACCTCGGGATCCGAGCCAAGGAGTCAAAATACGAATGCGCGATCAAAATGAAAGATGAAGCCCTACCTGTTAGGAGTGTGTTGGCGCAAGAATCACCAAAAACCAGTGTCGGGGTAGCCCAGGGTAACCTTCACACTGAACTTGCGACGAAGAGGAACACCAAGAAAGAAACGTCGCTCTGCGCCGAAAAATCCAAAACCTCGGGATGCGTGCACTCAAAAATTCCGAAACTCTGCAGCAAGAACCAGCACTCGAAGATGAAAATCTTCACTGAAGGGAGCTCGGGGAGATGGGGCTTCAAAATGGCAAAAATGGCTAAGTGAATCTCCCACGGATAGCAGCCTTGAAGAAATCCCAACCAACAATTCAAAAAATACCCGTTGTGTCCCCCAAAACAGCAAACACCAGTAGAAGGTGCTCCCCGTGCTGCCACGTGTCCCAGCGAAGGAGTCAACCGCGCACAGTGCCGCGGCGTCAGCGCGGCATGGCGCGCACGCGCGCACGCGGCCCGAGGCAACTACCCCTGTTCCGTGGACCGGGTGCACGGAGCTGGCCAATCACATCAGGCCACGTGTCCTCCAGTCGGTCCACCGTGCACCCAAGAAACTCCGTGGACCGCGCCTCCTGGACCGACCAACCAAGAAGCGCCACGTGGCACCACCCTGGTGCACGCCCGCGCTGTGGACCGCGCCCCTGCCCGTGCCCCTGAGCGCCTGCCCGCGGCCTGCCCGCGCCGCGCGCCGCCGCTAAGCCGCCTGCCCGAGGCCGCGCCGCCGCCCGCCGGCGCTGCCCGCCGCCGCCGGCGATCGCCTGAACAGTAAAACACTGTAGCAACCTCCAAAAAAAACAAGTAAATAGCCCATCTTGACCGTTTTTGCGCGCTGATTCCAAAAACGGCGTCCATTTTGCCAAATTCCACTCCTATAATTTGTCGGAGGCTCCCGAAAAGGTATTTTTGATTCGAATTTCGCGTCGAGTCCAAATTTGATATCCAAATTGCACGGAAACACTTCTAAACATCCGACGGGGTCTCCCGGTTGCCCACGTGATCCATTTGAAGCCCCGAGTTCATCACTTGTGTCCAAATTGGCGCACGAACACCGCCGGGATGTCCCATCGGCCTCCAGAAGCTGCTGGTGACACTGTAGAAGCCCTGCAAAGATCCGGGTCACCACATCCTCCCCCACTAAAAGAAAGTTTCGTCCTCGAAACAAAAATAATGCAGGACAGCCGTACCTCAACCAGAAGTCTCGAACAGAAAAGGGTAGGCATCTCTCATCTCCGTCTCCAGCTCCCAAGTAGCCTCTCGCTCCTCGTGATTGCTCCATAAGACCTTCACATAGGGAATGGCCCGGTTGCGCAATTCCCTCACCTCACGAGCAAGAATCCGCAACGGCCACTCCTCGTAGACCAAGTCCTCGCTGAACTCCAGAGAAGTGAAGTCAATCACGTGCGATGGATCAAACACATATCTCCTCAGAGCTGAGACGTGGAAAACATCGTGAACTCCGGCCAGGCGTGGAGGTAGGGCAACTCTGTAAGCCACAGGACCAACTCTGTCAAGTACCTCGAAGGGTCCAATAAAGCGGGGACTAAGCTTCCCGCGCACTCCAAATCTCTGGACCCCTTTCGAAGGCGAGACCTTCAAGAAGACATGATCACCAATCTGAAACTCTAGGTCTCGCCGCTGAGTATCTGCGTAGCTCCTCTGACGGCTCTGGGCTGTCTCAAGGTGTCGGCGAACAACTCTGACTTTCTCCTCCGCCTCCAACAGTAAATCTGGCCCCAAAGTCCACCTCTCACCCACGTCACTCCAATACAGGGGCGACCGACACTTGCGTCCATACAACGCCTCAAACGGAGCAATCTGAATGCTCGCCTGATAGCTGTTGTTGTACGCAAACTCAACCAATGGTAAGTGTCGGTACCACCCTCCTCCAAAATCCATAACGCATGCCCTCAACATATCCTCTAAGGTCTGAATGGTGCGCTCGGACTGGCCATCAGTCTGTGGGTGGTAAGCAGTGCTGAATCTGAGCTGAGTCCCCAAAGCTGACTGTAAGCTCCCCCAAAACCGTGACACAAACCTCGGGTCCCGATCTGAAACAATAGACGCTGGTACCCCAGGCAGCCTCACTACCTCGTCCAAATATAACTGTGCCAGACGCTCCAAAGACCAAGTCATCTGTACAGGCAAGAAATGTGCAGACTTGGTGAGTCTATCCACAATCACCCAAACCGCGTCGGCTCCACTCTGCGCTCGGGGCAATCCTGTAACAAAATCCATAGTGATGTGGTCCCACTTCCACTCGGGAATTGGAAGACTCTGTAACTTGCCAGCAGGAACCCGGTGCTCAGCTTTCACTTGCTGGCAAGTCAAACAATGAGCCACAAATCTCCCAATGTCCCGCTTCATTCCGGGCCACCAAAAATGTGCCTTGAGGTCCTTATACATCTTAGTACCACCAGGATGAATGGTATAAGGTGTATAATGGGCCTCCCGCAAAATCTGGTCTCTGATCTCAGGATCCGAAGGCACACACACTCGGTCCCTGTACCGCAGTACTCCCGAGCTATCCACTGCAAAATCCCCTAGCTGATCAGCCTGAATCTGTGATCTGAACCTCTCCAAATGGGGGTCCTCACTCTGTGTTTCCCTGATCCTGTCCAACAGAGTGGGCTGCAAGACCATAGACATAAGTCTAGCAGAGACCCCAGGGGATACCACCTCAATCTGGAGTCGCCTCATCTGCTCAATCAGCGGTGCCTGCTGTGTAATCAACATGCTCAAGTTCTGCACTGACCTCCGACTCAAAGCATCTGCTACTACATTGGCCTTGCCGGGATGATAAAGGATACTCAAATCGTAATCCTTTAGTAACTCCAACCACCGGCGTTGCCTCAGGTTCAGCTCCTTTTGAGTAAACAGATACTTTAAGCTCTTATGATCCGTATAGATCTCACAATGCTCACCGTAGAGGTAATGCCGCCACAGCTTCAATGCAAATACCACAGCTGCCAACTCCAAATCATGAGTAGGGTAATTCTTTTCATAATCCTTTAATTGCCGTGAAGCATAAGCAATTACCCTACCATGCTGCATCAAGACACAACCTAAACCGCTGTGCGAGGCGTCACTGTAAATCACGAAGCCATCACCCATCACTGGCAGTGCAAGAACTGGTGCTGAGATCAATCTCCTCTTCAGCTCCTCAAAACTCTACTGACACTGCTCAGTCCAAATAAACCTCGTCCCCTTCCTAGTCAAACTGGTCAGGGGAGTAGAGAGCTTCGCAAAGCCCTCTACGAACCGACGGTAGTAGCCTGCTAAACCCAGAAAACTCCGTACCTCGGTAACCGTCGTCGGTCTCGGCCAATCCCGAACTGTATCAATCTTCGTCGGGTCGACTGCCACTCCAGCGGCTGATACGATGTGACCCACGAATGCAACCTCCCGAAGCCAGAACTCGCACTTTTTTAGCTTGGCATACAGCTTCCTCTCACGTAGAAGCTGCAGCACTATCCTCAAGTGCTCCTCATGCTCTACGTCGCTCCGAGAGTAGATCAAGATGTCTTCAATGAATATAACCACAAATCTGTCCAAGTACGGCTGAAATACCCGGTTCATCAAATCCATAAATGCAGCAGGGGCATTGGTCAAACCAAATGGCATAACCGTAAACTCATAATGCCCGTACCGGGATCTAAAAGCCGTCTTGGGGATGTCCTCGGCCCTCACCCTCAACTGGTGGTAACCAGACTGAAGATCAATCTTCGAAAACACTGAAGCTCCCTGCAGCTGGTCGAATAGATCATCAATCCGCGGTAGAGGATACTTATTCCGGATGGTCACTTTATTCAACTCTCGATAATCAACACACAAACGAAGTGACCCATCCTTCTTCTTTACAAATAATACTGGCGCTCCCCACGGAGAAACACTGGGCCTAACAAAGCCCCTATCCATCAAATCCTGAAGCTGGGCCTTTAACTCTCTCAACTCAGCAGGCGCCATCCTATAAGGTGCCTTTGAGATTGGTGTGGTTCCTGGTGCCACATCAATCACAAACTCTATCTCCCTCTCCGGCGGCATAGTCGTCAGCTCCGGGGGAAACACATCTGGGAACTCGCAGGCAACAGGAATATCCTCGAGTCCCAGTGCCGCCGTAGGCACCTCCACAATCGTCGCCAGGAAGGCGGTTCAGCCTCTACTCATCATCCGCCTAGCCCTCGCTGAAGAAATCGTCACGGCAAACAAAGAGCTCTGACAGCCTCGGTAAACAAACTCCTCCTGTCCCGGCTCACGGAGGGTCACTATCCTCTCCCTGCAATCTATGGTAGCATAGTACCTCGACAACCAGTCCATACCAAGCACAACATCGAAATCCTGGAGCTGCCGCAAGACAAGCAAGTCTACCGGCAAAATCCAGGATCCCAACTGCACAGGGCAACCCCTACAATACTCCTCGACATGCAAGACATGATCTGGTAACTGAACCTCTAATGCATGCGATAAAGAAACTACCTCTATACCATGTAGGGATGCAAATGCTCTACTGATAAATGAATGTGATGCACCAGTATCGAAAAGAGCACGAGTACGAACTGCAGAAACCAAAATAATACCTGTGACGACCTGCTCTGCTGCAGTAGCATCCTCAATCTGAGCGGCATAGACTCGACCGCTCGGTGCCGGGGGACGTCGCTCAGGCTGCCGCGAAGATGACGAAGCATAATCCGGTCTACTATAGGCCGCAGAAAGTCCAGCTGGCTGATGAGGAACAGATGGTGCTGAAGCTGAGGAAGGAGCTGGATGACCGGCTCTGGGGTATGTACTCGCAAAGTGACCAGTCTGCCGGCAGCGGAAACATCGGCCCTGTCTCTGCGGGCACAGGGTCGGTGGGTGCGGTCCTCCACAAATAACACAACGATCAGGGCGCGGCTGCCGAGAAGTCTGCTGCTGCTGCGAAGACTGCTGCGGTCGGGGTGGTCGGCGCTGCTGCTGCTGAGACTGACGAGATCCACCTGATCTCTGCCGCCCCTGATACCCCCGACCCTGCGGGTGAAATCGTGGAGGTCTCGGGGGTCCCTGCCTGCTCGACTGCCCCTCCTCCACCGAAGCCGGGCGCTTCGCCCCAGAAGTCACTACGGGGGATGGAATCACCTCTGCCATAACTGCCTCTCCACTCTCCACGTACAGGGCCTGCTCCATCGAGGCCTCCAAAGTCTGTAATCTGCGAGAGCGGACAAACTGATAGATGTCCCGACGTAACCCTCTCTCAAACATGTAGATCCGGTGGGTCTCATCCCTGGCTACGTGGGGCATACAAGCCAACAGCCGATTGAAATCAGCTATGTACATGTGGACAGGCCTATCTCCCTGGCGGAGATTCCTCAGCTGCTCCTCCAAACTCTGTCGAACACTCTCAGGAAAGAAGGCGCCAAGAAGCATACCGCGAAACTCTGCCCATGAAATAAGCTGGGTCCCAGGTGGACCTGCGGGTCGCACACGCCGCCACCATGCCTCGGCATTGCTCTCCAGAAAATGAGTAGCCAATAGAACTCGAAACCTCTCATCAATAAAAAGGCTCTCGAAATGGCGCTCCATGGCCGTAACCCAAGACTCGGCCGCCCACGGCTCGGTACTCATGCCTGAAAAGCGGGGCGGATCAAATCGGCGGAACCTCATCAAAAGATCCACCACCTTCCGCTGCTCTGCCGAAGTCAACGATCCAGTCATCCCAGCCGGTGGCCTACTAGAAACTGGCTCCACCGGAACTGCCGGTGCAGGCTGCACAAAAGGGGGCGCCACAACAGGGGAAGAAGGCACTGGCGAACTCTCAGGGGGTACTACAGCCGGCTGTGCCCTCTGCTCCATCAAGAGCATCAACCGACCCACTGCCTCCTCCTGGCGCCGAGACGCCTCAGCCAACTGTGCCATCTGGGCACGGAGCTCCTGAACCTCTGCCTGCTGTCCCCGTTCCGAGTCCTCCTGCTCGGGCTCAGAGGACGAGGGCTGCGAACGCGTCACCATCGAGCGTCGAGAAGGCATCCCCACCTGAGGGATAAAACAAACAATCAGAACCCAAATCAACACTCGACCCAATCTAGCGAAAGTCAAAAAGGCATGTCCCCCTTCCCGAAGTACTATGTTGTCTGCAGCCAACATAGTTACCACAGAAGAAGGGCATGTCAGTCACTCATCCCGATCCGCTCGGGCGAGTCAGAAACCCGATCAGGACTCTCGCTAAAAATCACGGCTCTCACGCGAGTCATCCGAGGGTCCAACATAAGCCTAGGGTTCCTAAGTCCTCCAAGACCTACATCCTAGGCTCTGATACCACTCTAATCTGTCATGCCCCGGGGTCGATACTGCGACCCGGGCCCGCCAACAGATCCGCCGCCCATACGAGAAGCCCCGTATAGACGTAGCGACTAACCTGCAAGAGAACCTCTAATCTAGCATATATCAGAGCTGAAATAGTAAAAGCAGAAATAAAAGCTACAATAATACAACTACAACCTCCCAATATACAACCAGCCTCACCTGATACAAGTGTCTCTCAGAACAGCAGAAAAGGAAAGTACAACTCGATACCTTACTACAAAGCCACTCCACAAAACACATCCAAAAGTAGTAAGGGGTACATCTACTCTCGCTACTCAGAAGCTGACGGGAAGGGATCTATCTCGCGACTCCCTTACCTCGGTCTGAAGGAGCTGGATCAGCAACAGGAGCTGCAGGAACTGGAGCAGAAGTCCCTGGGGGAAAAACACCACGACGGGTGTGAGAACTACATCCCACAGTAGTTCTCAGTGGGTGCCGCCAACAAGCCCGACGGTCTGCCCACCAAGTCTACTAGAGGCATAAAGTAAAATATGGAATGCTGTAATGAAAAGCTGGAAAGGTAAAGTCTACAGCTACTATGCCTCTATCTAGATGCTCAAGGAGTGGAACCAGGAGAACAGTATGCCACAACTAACTCCCACAGATATCACCCAATCTAAACTGACTGCCACATCGGTCCAGTCAAACCTGCGCCTGCCTACTGGTGTAGGTATGTCCGTAGCTGCCGAAACTGGCTCAGCCAGAGGGACTAAAGCATCGACAAGTCGCGATAGAGAGCTCAAACTCACGCCGGTACTACAACCCGGTATCTCGCTCAATCTCAACGCCGGTACTACAACCCGGTATCTCGCCTACTCCGGAGTGGCACTCGAGGGGAGCGACCCACACGAGTAAAAATATCCGCGCATCTCTGTCGAGCACAAATGTGGCTCGTGCAGGCTATGATCCAAATCCTCGATCAACAAGATCGGCAATAACCAACAATCACTGTCTCACCCACTGACTAGAATCCACCCCACTGAGACTCACTGTCACTCTGACAGCTCTGAAGAACCCAGATCTACCATCACTATCACTCTCCCAAAGAAAGCTGGTCTACAGACTGCTATCAACTCCACTCGGTCCCCAGACACGAGTGCAAAAGCATCCCACAACCACCCGACCTCCCAGCCCAGGACCTGGGCGAGAAAAGCTAAGTCCAGGAATGATAAGTATAATATGTGATGTGGGAATGTCTATAGCAATAAAGAAACCTAGCCCAAGTTGCAGTTTTCTACAGTCTGGCTGAACATGATACATATGACAGGGGTGCTAGGTCAAGTTTCAAGATTTACTTAATTAGCATGCAGTAGGACTCACAATAAGATCACAGATTCGACAACTGATAAACAGGAATACTAACATACAGTTTACACATGCCAATAAGTCCCATTTCTAACATGCATGGTCCTACCAACATAGAATTAGCACGCAGTCCATAGATTTTGAAAGCAAGGTCACCCACCTGAACGCGCTAACTGTCCGGGGTCGTACAGCTGCGAAAGTCCAGAAACAGCCAAAACAGTATCTCCGCAGATCCAACAATACAGTAGCAGTGGTCAAGACATCCTGGGTACAACGTAAAGTCCACAATTACACTTCAATTCCAAAACTGTCCATAAAAACATACACAGAATTTCAGTCACAAAGTTGTCCCTTTTTCACCTGCAGAAAATGCCCAGAAAATTCCAATAAAAATATCACAGTGATCCTCGCGTCGATATCTTCGAAACGGTACCCTGCACACCCAAATCCAAGTTCCAAATGTCAAGATATAAATTTGGCAAGGTGGTGTACTCAAACGATTTCCTGCGTCAAAACTGTAACACTGTACCCAGAAGAACAGGAATTTTCACCTCGAAATAAATCTCTGAAAAATCCAAGGAAAATACAAGCGCGTTCCTTGCGATCTGTAGATGAAAAAGTTGTGTAATCATGTTTTCGTCTGACGCTCGTGCGCGAAGATATCGCCTCCCCAAACCGCTGCTGTCACAAAAACCCTCACAGAAAAAGGGGGACCAATGTTACCTCGGGATCCGAGCCAAGGAGTCAAAATACGAATGTGCGATCAAAATGAAAGATGAAGCCCTACCTGTTAGGAGTGTGTCGGCGCAAGAATCACCAAAAACCAGTGTCGGGGTAGCCCAGGGTAACCTTCAAACTGAACTTGCGACGAAGAGGAACACCAAGAAAGAAACGTCGCTCTGCGCCGAAAAATCCAAAACCTCGGGATGCGTGCATTCAAAAATTCCGAAACTCTGCAGTAAGAACCAGCACTCGAAGATGAAAATCTTCACTATGGGGAGCTCGGGGAGATGGGGCTTCGAAATGGCAAAAATGGCTAAGTGAATCTCCCACGGATAGCAGCCTTGAAGAAATCCCAACCAACAATTCAAAAAATACCCGTTGTGTCCCCCAAAACAGCAAACACCGGTAGAAGGTGCTCCCCGTGCTGCCACGTGTCCCAGCGAAGGAGTCAACCGCGCACAGTGCCGCGGCGTCAGCGCGGCATGGCGCGCACGCGAGCACGCGGCCCGAGGCAACTACCCCTGTTCCGTGGACCGGGTGCACGGAGCTGGCCAATCACATCAGGCCACGTGTCCTCCAGTCGGTCCACCGTGCACCCAAGAAACTCCGTGGACCGCGCCTCCTGGACCGACCAACCAAGAAGCGCCACGTGGCACCACCCTGGTGCACGCCCGCGCTGTGGACCGCGCGCCTGCCCGTGCCCCTGAGCGCCTGCCCGCGGCCTGCCCGCGCCGCGCGCCGCCGCTGTGCCGCCTGCCCGAGGCCGCGCCGCCGCCCGCCGGCGCTGCCCGCCGCCGCCGGCGATCGCCGGAACAGTAAAACACTGTAGCAACCTCCAAAAAAAACAAGTAAATAGCCCATCTTGACAGTTTTCGCGCGCTGATTCCAAAAATGGCGTCCATTTTGCCAAATTCCACTCCTATAATTTGTCGGAGGCTCCCGAAAAGGTATTTTTGATCCGAATTTCGCGCCGAGTCCAAATTTGATATCCAAATTGTGCGGAAACACTTCTAAACATCCGACGGGGTCTCCCGGTTGCCCACGTGATCCATTTGAAGCCCCGAGTTCATCACTTGTGTCCAAATTGGGGCACGAACACCGCCGGGATGCCCCATCGGCCTCCAAAAGCTGCTGGTGACACTGTAGAAGCCCTGTAAAGATCCGGGTCACCACACACTTACCATCTTTCCGAAAAATACACCCTGTGCAGTGGCCAAACTGCCGGTGTGCGTGTAAACAATATGAGTATAAGAATAGCCTTGCGACCTCAGCCGCTTTAGTCAGAAAAGTGTATCGATCCTGCGACCGCAGCCGCTTTGATTAACATAATAAAAGGGATTCACATGCTATGGGGTTAGTCAATTTACCTATATGTCTACTTTATCAAACAAATATTCGGGAACAACACCACGCCGGTATTTATCACACCTACCCACCTCAAATATGCGAGAACTGCGTCCCGGAGACCGAACCTTGCTCTCTGTCGACGCCTGGACCTAGAAGTGGTCCCCAAAAGAGCCGCGGTCATATCAGAAAAATAACAATAGACAAACCAAGTCTAAAAGCTCAAAAACACTAGTGACAACTAGACCTGGCGGTGTTGCATCTTTCAATAAAATCTCCACCTTATACCAACCTTGGAATTTGACAGACTCAAGTATTCCAAAAAGCATTTTATCTAATCAACTCGAAAAACCATGCTTGGTATACATGTGGTAGCTGCACATAGTACTCGGACGACCGAGGTGGTAGCTCTTTCCTCCATGTGGTGGTAGTTTTCACACTCCTCATTGGGATGTAACTCTTTCCACATCTTTTGAGCATAACAATTTTCATTTACTCCCCCTCAAATGGCTATCAATTATTTAAAATATAAAGTATTCAACCAAAAATTGATCTCAATTTCATACTCGACTCAATTGTCAAATAAGATAAAAACTAAACCAAGAGATCATTTGAGAGAGAAATTGACTTTGATCAAAACAAAGATGACTTAATTGACATAAATGATCATTGCATCAAATGAATTATTATGATATCCAAAGCATAATAAATTTCTAAATAAATGAAAGGATGCAATTAAAGTCAATAATACTAATGCTCAATTAATGTTCTATGACTAAGCATAGATAATGAACAAAAACACAAAACAAAACCTAACCTATGCAATGATTTCCAAAAGGAATTATTTCAAGAAAAGCATTCCAATTGCCTTACGCAAATGAATAAATCATTTTTGATCCAAAGGTTTTGTTAAGATGTCATCTAATTGATCTTCAGTTGAAATGTAGGAAAGTTGAAGAATATTTGATTCAACTAGCTCTCTTAGAAAATGATATCTAAGTTCAATGTGTTTTGTTCTTGAGTGCAACACAGGGTTTTTAGAAATGTTTATAGCACTTGTGTTGTCACAAAGAATCGTTACCGAAGTTGCTGAAATCCGGAAGTCGCTCAACACACTTTTCATCCAAATGAGTTGGGTTGAACAACTACCTGCTGAAATATATTCCGCTTCGGCAGTCGAGAGTGCAATGTAGTTTTGCTTTTTACTATGCCATGCAACAAGGCAATGGCCAAGATAAAAACATGCACCACTCGTACTCTTCCGATCATCCACTGATCCTGCCCAATCGGCATCTGAATATCCTATAATGTCAAGCGTTGTTCCCATAGGATACCAAATTCCGAAATTCAAAGTTCCTTTGATGTACCGGATGATCCTTTTCACCGCTTTCAGGTGAACCTCCTTTGGTGCTGATTGATATCTCGCGCAAATCCCAACACTAAATGATATATCCGGGCGACTAGCCGTGAGATAGAGTAGACTTCCTATCATGCTGCGATAAAGCTTCTCGTCTACACTCTCACTAAGAGATTCACTTCCTAATCCCTTATTGCTAGTTCCCATAGGAGTCAGAAAATCTTTAGAGTTTTCTAAATCGAATTTCTTCACCAACTCCCTTGCATACTTGGATTAACACAAATGGATGCCATCATCATTTTGTTTTACTTGCAATCAAAGAAAGTATGTCAGTTCGCCCATCATTGACATCTCAAATTCGCTTTCCATGGTTTCAGCAAATTTAGAAGCATCATTGTCTCTAGTTGCACCAAATACAATGTCATCGACATAGATTTGTGCCACAATGAAATTATCCTGATAATGCTTCACAAAGAGAGTCCGGTCAGCTCCCCCTCGAGTATAGCCCTTTTCTAATAGGTGCTTTGTCAACCTTTCGTACCACGCTCGCGGTGCTTGTTTTAGACCGTAAAGAGCCTTTTTCAAACGAAAAACATGGTTAGGTTGTTTACAGTCTACAAAACCTTTCGGTTGAGCCACATAAACTTCCTCGTTTAAAAACCCATTTAAAAACGTGCTATTAACGTCCATTTGAAAGAGTTTGATTTTAAAATGACAAGCAATAGCGAATAAAATATGAATTGACTCGAGTCTAGCTACCGGTGCGAACGTTTCATCAAAGTCTATACCTTCAATTTGAGAGTAGCCCTGAGCAACTAGGCGTGCTTTGTTCCTGATGATGGTACCATCCTCGTTTTTCTTATTCTTGAAAATCCATTTAGTACCAATCACGTTGTGTAGCTTCGGAGGCTTCGTTAATTCCCAGACTTTGTTTCGTTCGAATTGATGGAGCTCTTCCTGCATTACTTCAATCCAGTAGTCATCCTGAAGAGCTTCATCAATGTTCTTTGGTTCTATCATGGAGACGTAGCATGCGACTCCACAAACCAACTGTCTCCGAGTTCTGACTCCTTATTGTGGGTCTCCAATAATATTAGATTCCGAATGATCCTTGGAGATGCATAACGTTTGCGGTAACGGAGTACTCGGAGGTACATGTGATAATTCCTGCACATTAGATAAACTTGAAGAACCATTAGATGCATCAACTTTATCGAAAGAGTTATTACGAGAAGATGCATTTACAGGAGTATCATCATCTAGAGACATATCAAGGGTAGATTTATCAGATGCAAAATGGAAAGCTTCATCTACTTTAACATTTATAGATTCTATCATCGTTTTAGATTCCAAGTTAAATACCCGATATGCTCTACTATTTGTAGAATAACCCATGAAATTCCCTTCGTCACTTCGAGAGTCAAATTTTCCTAGATTTTCGCGGTCACGTAAAATGTAACAACGACTCCCAAAGATACGAAAATATTTGATATTAGGTTTTCTACAAAACCACAGCTCATATGGTGTATTTTGAAGTTCCCGGGCGCAAATACACTCGATTAATTACATAGACAGCGGTGTTCACAGCTTCAGCCCAAAAATATAACGGTAAATTCCGGCTATGAAGCATCACACGCGCCATCTCTTGAACAACCCTATTTTTGCGCTCAACTACACCATTCTGCTGAGGTGTATAGGGTGCTGAGAATTCATGTTTTATGCCATTGGAAGTGCAAAAATCAATGAATTTAGAATTAATGAATTCTCCACCTCTATCACTTCGAATACGAACGATCTTTTCATTTCTTTCAATCATAATACGATGACAAATCTTATGAAAAGAGTCGAAAGTATCCGCTTTCTCTTTTAAAAAAGTTACCCATGAATACCTAGAGAAATCATCAACCAAAAGAAAAATATACCATTTACCTCCCAAAGATGGTTGACGAGTCGGCCCCATTAAATCCATGTGCAGTAATTCCAAGGGCCGTTTGGTACCAACGTGGTTCAAGTTCTTGTGTGCAGCCCTTGATTGTTTTCCCTTTTGACAACCACCACACACAATGTTTTCTTTAAATAAAAGTTTAGGAACCGCCTTAACCACGTCTTTATTTGAAATCATTGCTAGTTCTTTAAAATTTATGTGACCTAGTCTTTCATGCCAAAGAGTTTCATTATCCAAAGAAACTAGGTTACATTTTTCAGAAATTTTGTTTGAAACAACATAGCAATTATTTTGAGATCTAACCCCTTTTAAAAAGAATACATGGTCCTTATCAGTTACAATACATTCTACTGAAGAAAAATTAACTGAGAAACCATTGTCACAAAGTTGACTTATACTAATGAGGTTAGTCTTTAGGCCTTCAACAAATAAAACATTGTTCAAAACCGGGCCTTCTGGAATAGAGATTGTTCCTTTTCCAACAATTTTGGAAGAACGACCGTCTCCGAAAACAACATGTCCTCCGGAGATTTTCTCTAAATTTTGAAAGCAGTTTTTGTCACCGGTCATGTGACGGGAACATCCACTATCCAGATACCAAGACGAGTTGTCATAAGCATGTAAAGAAGTATGAACAACAAGACAAGGAAAGATTTCACCTTTGCACACCCAAACCTTTTTGGACTGCGTTGGCAATGATTGTGAAGTTATTCTTCTCGGTGAAAGCGTCTTGATTGATTCATCGCTTTTCCTTGACGTCGTCGTCTTGTTTGATGTACTACCAATGTTCTTTCCTTTTGAAAGATCCTTCTTTGATTTCTGGGGAGTGAACTCATTGATAGTAGTTGCAAGAGGCGCTTGAATTGATCGTTTTGCTGCCATCTTGCAATTTCTTCTAATGTGCCCTGCATAACCACAACGAAAACATACCTTTGTTCTTGACGATCCCGAAGAGGGTGAGGTAGGGTTGTTGTCATTGTATACTGTAAATTCCGTCGTCGGAGGAGGAGATACCGACTGGGGCACAAAAACGGTTCCACTCGAACTAGGACTGTCTCCAGTTTGAGTGTATCCGAGGCCGAATCGGTTTGTTTGACCAAGACCAAGCATCTTATCCAACTTGCTCCTTCCAGAAGAAAATCGCTTTAAATCATCCTTGAGTTGGAAAATGGTCTTTGTCATTTCCATTTTTTCCTGTCGGGCCTCGGTGTAGAGCTTCAAGAAGTAACCAGCTTTATCAATCATTGTTACATGTACCTTCTCGAAATGCTCATTTTTCTCTTGAAGTGAAGCATTTTCTTTTATCAGATTATCCATTTCCACTTCAAGACAGGTCGAGAGAGAAGTTGCCCTTTTTACTTCTTCTTCGAGATCCTGCAATCTCCCTCTTAACCCCTTGTTTTGCTTAGCCAGTTTCTTTGAATCCCTCAAAAGTCTATGGTAGGCTAGAGCAAAATCTTCACCTTCAGAGTTACTCGATTCGTCGTCTGTTGCAGTTTTTTCAACCTGGGAGGAGTTGGACAATGAATCGGATGTACTTGCCATTAAGCACATGAAGGGTGAAGATGTGGACGGGTGGAACGCCGTTGCGTTATTCTCTTCGTCACTTGAAGATGACTCATTTGACGTTGAGGTGTCATCCCAAGTGACAGCTTGCATCGCTTTCTTCTTTGACGGATTCTTATTCGGACACTCCGTTGAGATATGGCCGTATCCTCGGCACTTGAAGCATTGGACTTGTCCCTCTGAGCTTTTCTTATCCTTTGAAAAACTTTCCTGCTTTCTTGACTTTTGGCTTGAAAAACCTTTGCCTTTCTTCCACTTTCCGAAGGATGGAGTTTTACTTGAATTACCCCTTCGAAAGTTTCGGCGAAATCTTCTTGTCAAGAGAGCAAGCTGTTTCTCAAAGTCCTCCATAGATAGGTTCTCGTCATCGTCTGAGGAGGATGATGTTACGGATTTTGTTTTGGCGCATTTCGTGAAAGTGTTAAGTCTTGAAGATTGAAGATGAATGAAGTTTGGATCATATACCTCAATCTCAAGAAAGAAGAATTCAAAAGGATCAGGTAAGTTTAACTAAATATTTTTGGTGATCCGAATACTTCTTGTAGTGTAGAAAGACTTGGAAGAATTTTTTACTGCATAAAAATCAAGAACTGATCATGGGACATGTTCAGGATACGCATCAGACAGTCCAATCCGGATCCCGAAGGGTGCTTGTTCATTGGCAAATCCGATTCGGATCAAAGTCCATTTCGATCCGGATCCCGAACATGGGAATTTGCTGGAATACATGAACGATCCGGATCGAGCATTACAATCCGGATCCCGAACCCTGTTTTACTGGAATTGCGTGACTCGTTACGACGATCCGGATCACAGTTAATCCGATCCGGATCGCCGTCGTGAAAATTTCCAGAAACGGACAGTTTTTGATCCTTATCTCCTTCCAATTGTTTCTAACCTATAAATAAACCCTTTGATTCTTTTTCTAGGGTTAATCCATATACAAGCCGTCAAGCCGCATAAGCCTTTATAATAAAATATCTTTTATACGGCCTAAGATCCACATATAGAGAAGAAAGGAAATCATTAGATATTACCCTATGTTTCTTCATCTATATTGATTAGTTTGATTCTAGGTTTTCATACTCACATCTTGAGTTGAATCAAACTAATGAATACTTAGATGGTATTTCCTATCTATCTTTGATCTAAGTATTCGGCGGATCATCACCACCCAAAAAAACAACGATTTACCCCAAAATCGGCGCGTGGACTCGCGTGGCCTTGTGGATTCAAGGTGCAACCGCTCTCGTGGATTCGGAGCGAGGTACGTTCGTGGATTCGAAGCGTGCTACTGGGTGAAGACTGTGGATTCGGTCAGACGCCGTGGACTCGACGTTGGACGCCGTGGATTCGGCGTTGGACGCAGATCGTGGATTCGTGAAGCGTCGTGGAGCGAGCGGAGAAGATCAACTAGGAGCGTATGGAAAAGGTTGAGTCGTCTGTGAGTACGGTATATCACCTTGTACGTGTTTAATTCTAGTGGATTTCACCGTGTTATCGGTCCCGTGGTTTTTTACTCTGGTTTGGAGTTTTCCACGTAAAAATCTTGCGTGTTCATTTATATTTCCGCATTGGGTTTTTAATTGCGCAATGATTTTTTGAGTGTTTATTGTTTACACCTATTCACCCCCCTCTAGGTGTTTTTTCCCCTATTTAGATCCATTATTACATATAACCCAACAAGTGGTATCGGAGCGGGAATAGGGTTGTAAACAATGGTTGAAGGTGGAAACATCAACAGACCCCCATTCTTTGATGGAACAAATTATGCGTACAGGAGAGTACGGATGAAAGCCTTTTTAATTTCCATCGACGAACGGGTGTGGCAATCAATTGAATTAGGATGGACTAATCCAACTGAAATTATTGCTGATGTTCGCACCATCAAACCTAGGTCGAAATGGACCAAGGAAGAGTTAGATTCATCTTCTTACAATGGCAAGGGAATTAATGCTATTTTTAATGCCTTATCTCAAACTGAATTCTCTCGCGTCTCGGCATGTGAGACTGCGAAAGAAATCTGGGATGTTCTTCAGGTTACACATGAGGGAACTAACCTCGTGAAGAATCAAAAGCTGCAAATGCTTACGAGCAGATTTGACTCTATTTTCATGGCAGAAAATGAATCTTTCACGGACTACTATACACGATTGCAAGACATCGTAAACTCATGTGCTAACCTGGAAGAGAAGATTCCAGAATTTAAGGTTGTAAGAAAGATCTTAAGAACTCTTCCTGAACGATTTCGCCCAAAGGTTACAGCCATTGAAACTATTAAACACCCGGACGAAATGCGTGTAGAAGAACTAGTTGGTTCATTACAAACTTATGAAATGACATTTACTACTAACTATTCTTCGGGAAAGGCATCCTCTTCTAAGTCTTCAGGTTATGCTTTGAAAACAACAAAGGAAGAAGATACGGATTCATCCTCCTTAGACGATGACGAAAACCTATTGTAAGACCTGGCTTTTCCGTGACCCTTCCCGTTATCCCTTTTCTTACGACTGCCCGACTGTGGGATAATTTTTGGTGTTTTTCCGGAAAGTCCGTCGGGGCTCGCGGACATTTTTAGGCGGAAGGGCTCGCGAAACGGAGAACGGGGACACGATCGGTTTCAGATTCCGACCCCCGGTTCTCCCAGAATAAAATTTTGAAGTTCGGACCCCTTTAAGGCGCCCCAGGATCTGTGCGAACGATCGGCACGTTGCTCGGGGTAATTCTAGCCGCCGGATCTGTTCCTAATATTTCTCTTTTATTCCTTTGAGAACCTAGGGTTTTAGGTTTTCCCTCTTAGGTTCCTTCGTTCGGCGGCTAGGGTTTTTAAGAGACGCTACGAGAGGAAAAAGAGAAAACGGGACCCAACCTTTTTCGCTCTTGTTACGACCGACGGCGGGGCTTTCGGGAGAAGGACGGAGGTTTCTTGCTCGTGGGATCAACCGGGCAACGATAGGACGATCTTCTTCTTCTCTTTTTCCGGCGGATCGAAGGTGAGTTTTTCCTTTAGGTTTTAGTTTGGCGTTTCGGGGTGGAGTTCTCGCGGGAAGGGCCGCCGCCGCCGCCGCCGCCGGGCCGGCCGCGGGCGGGGCGCCGCGCGGCAGGGACGTCGCGCGGGCACCACCCGCAGGCGAGCACCGCGCGGCGCTTGGCCGCGCGGGGCCGCCCGCAGGTGGGACGCCCGCGCGGGCTAGGGCCGCGCGGGGTCGCCCCCGCACCGCGGGCAACGCACCCGCGCGGCGCTTGGCCGCGCGAGGCCGCCCGCAGGAAGGGCGCCCGCGCGGGCTGGTGCCGCGCGGGGTCGCCCCGCACCACGGCCAGCGCACCCGCGCGGCGCTTGGCCGCGCGGGGCCGCCCGCAGGTGGGGCGCCCGCGCGGGGTAGGGCCGCGCGGGGTCGCCCCCGCACCGCGGGCAGCGCACCCGCGCGGCGCTTGGCCGCGCGGGGCCGCCCGCAGGTGGGGCGCCCGTGCGGGCTAGGGCCGCGCGGGGTCGCCCCCGCACCGCGGGCAACGCACCCGCGCGGCGCTTGGCCGCGCGGGGCCGCCCGCAGGAAGGGCGCCCGCGCGGGCTGGTGCCGCGCGGGGTCGCCCCGCACCGCGGGCAGCGCACCCGTGCGGCGCTTGGCCGCGCGGGGCCGCCCGCAGGTGGGGCGCCCGCGCGGGCTAGGGCCGCGCGGGGTCGCCCCCGTACCGCGGGCAGCGCACCGGCGCGGCGCTTGGCCGCGCGGGGACGCCCGCAGGTGGGGCGCCCGCGCGGGCTAGGGCCGCGCGGGGTCGCCCCCGCAACGCGGGGCCGCCCGCAGGAGGGGCGCCCGCGCGGGCTGGTGCCGCGCGGGGTCGCCCCGCACCGCGGGCAGCGCACCCGCGCTGCGCTTGGCCGCGCGGTGCCGCCCGCAGGTGGGGCGCCCGCGCGGGCTAGGGCCACGCGGGGTCGCCCCCGCACCGCGGGGCCGCCCGCAGGAGGGGCGCCTGCGCGGGCTGGTGCCGCGCGGGGCTGTGCCCAGGCGGAGTGTGCGCCGCACGGGCCGGTGCCGTGCGGGGAACTCCGCCGCACGTTGTTGGGAGTCGGTGTGAGTTTCGGATCCTTAGTCTTGACTTGCCCATGTTCCTTCAGGAGTGCAGGACGTTGTTGGCGACTGACGCACGATCACGGACGTGCCGAACACCGGACGACACACACAAGGTGGGTACTTTCGCCAAGGTTAATTGGGTAAGGGCGGACATGAGCAAAGGTGTTTTCTCGTAAGTTAATTCTCATGAGCAAAGGTGTTTTCTCTTTAAGTTATTCTTCGTGAGCAAAGGTGTTTTCTCGTAAGTTAATTCTCATGAGCAGAGGTGTTTTCTCTTTAAGTTATTCTTCGTGAGCAAAGGTGTTTTCCCTTCTAGTTATCCTTATGAGCAATGCTGACCCCGATTTTTACTTCATTCGATTTATCATCTGACGCTCAAGTTTTGCTACACGCACACCAGCGGTTTGGCCACCGCAAGGGTGTGCTTTTCCGAAAAAGTGGTACGTTGACCCGTGTACCCCACGCGACGGTGGCGTTAGGAATGGGGGCCCTCATGGGTGGAGGGTGTGAGCGGTGACGCCGAGGCTGGTGCTCGGCGGCCGAGGCAGGTGCTCGGCAGAGGGGGCACCGGGGTAGGGGCCCGGTGCGGTGTTCGGGGAGGGTGCCCGGTTTACGTTTGGTGCAGGTTGTGATCGTTGTTGGCGGTGTATGAGGGGTGACGGTTGCTCTGGTTACAGTGGTTTGCTTTATTTTAACTTTCTTTGCTCATTATGTTTATTCTAGTCACTAACTTCCCACTCCGTGACAGGTTCGTCCAGGGGCGTGTGCTAGGGCACCGGTGAGGCCGCGAGGGTGCTGTTCTGACTTTGAGTGACTTCAGATACAGTGACTCTTCTTTCCCTTTACTTTTATTACTCATGCTAGCTAGTTGTGGATTGCGACACCCCCGTGGGGTCGAAGTGGATGTTGCCTTTTCCCTTTTTGAATAAACGAATGATTGATACATTCTTTCTTACTTGGCCGTTTCAAACAATGAAAAGCAAAGAAAATCGTTTGCGAAAACTACTTTTAAAACGCGGGTGCCGTGTG
This sequence comes from Tillandsia leiboldiana, assembly GCA_029204045.2. Classification (NCBI taxonomy): domain Eukaryota; kingdom Viridiplantae; phylum Streptophyta; class Magnoliopsida; order Poales; family Bromeliaceae; genus Tillandsia; species Tillandsia leiboldiana. Next base: position 30,692 of record JAQNDB010000222.1, on the reverse strand, counting down.
GGCACCGAATTTTACAACCCTGTGGATTTATGTGGCTTTCAAACGGTCTTTCCTAAAATGATGGCATCTTGTGTATGCCGCTTTCAAAACCTTGTGATTATTTATCCGTTCAAAACATCGGCCTCTATGTTCTAGGTGAATATTAGAATATCATGTGAGTGGTTTGGTTGTATGTGAACGAGACCCCAACTGATGTGGTTAGAGATTGTATGTGCTACGCCTTGTGAAACATTTTGTATTTGAGACGCCATGCATATACAAAGGAGACTCTGCCCGTTTGCAGAGTGAATTTGTGTATGCGGCGGGTCTGGACACGCACCGGGGAGCGTTGGTTTACAAAAAAAAATTATGGCTGAATTAGGAGCCTCGGTGGCTCCTCTTCCGCGCGATTCGAACCCCCGGGGCGTGACAGATTAAGATGCTATCAGAGCGGTAAACTTTAACCACAACAGTCGGGGCCTAACATCCACGGGGTGCAATACTCTGGCTACTGAGTAATAAAGTGAACACGGGATAAATAAATAGAACACGAGTGTGCGTGGGGGAGGGTAGAGATTAAGTAGAACCCTTTGGGAGCCAGGTTACCTTGTCAGTTTAAGTCTCTATGTTCTGTGACGATCGGTATGCTTTCATTATGTACGCAGATAGCAGTCCGGCTCAGTGAGCAACGACCGACGGAAATGGACGCCGCAGCCGGAGCGAACCGCTTGCTGCGCAACCAGCTGCGCGATGTTGCAGGGCAGCTGCTGACTCTCACGGAGCGTCTGTGCATGCTGACGCGGGAGCTTGAGAGCGTCGACCACTTCCAGCACGGCACATGGGACGGTACCCCTCGCGGGATGCCACCAGCGGGTTTTCCCACCTATCATGATGCGGTCAATTTGGCCATGCGTGCGGAGCAAGAGTACGCCCGGCAGGGGTGCCCCTACCCTGACCCGGCGGAGGACCCCTATCTGACGAGCCGGGTGACCAAACGCCCGAAGGTAGGACCGAAGTCTGGACCAACGAAGAAGGAGGGGCCCGACCCATTGAAGCCGTGCATCATTTGCGGCGGTGCACATCGAATGATGGGCTGCCCCTGGCGGGATGATCACTATTTCTGGTGTGGTAAACCGGGTCACACGCGTTACACGTGCCCCCAGAAGCCAGCCGTCACTAGGCCCCCGGCGTCGGGACCTGTCGAAGCAGAGAAAGCCGCCACCCCCGCCCTGCAGGGGAGCCCCAATCCAAAGAACCGGGCGAACCAACGCCCGGAGAAAGCAAGGAAGGGTGGGCAGGTGCCAACAGGAACCCCGGAATCGCTGCAAGGGCCCTGCGTCATCTGCGAAAAGGCGCATCGAGTGACAAACTGCCTTTGGAGGTACTCCCACTGCAATGGTTGCGGCAAACCAGATCACACCCGCGCTTCGTGTCCTCAAGAACAGGCCGCTACAGCCGCAACGCCACAACCGGAAGGACAAGAGGATACCGCAGCCCCCGACCCACTGAGGGACCAACCCGACGGCTCGCGGTTGGCGGACTCGTACGATACCAGGACCCTGCCCTACCACGCAGTGCGGCGCTGGCCCAGGGGTTGTGGGCGGACTACCCCAGCCGCCCCAGCAGATGACGCAACGTCCCGGACTGAGTGACGACAGGTAATATTTAAACCACTTTTTTTTCCAGTTGGGGGCACCCGTCGAACCAGAGTAACCCGTCCCTGCCTGACCCCGTCTAACCCCCCAGGTCTTTTGGGATATACCATCCTTCTAGTTGATTGTGTGCTTTGGTTATATCTCGTCATTAGTATTAGCTTCGTTGTTTTCCTTTTTCTTTTCCCCGGGACATTTTGGGAGGGGCGAGCGCCTTTGAAAGGGTTGTGGGGACTCACCGTTGGTGTAGTCCTCAGATTTTTTTTTAGTTCCTTTCTTTTTCTTCCGTCCGAAACCAACCGAATTAGGCCTGGATTTATTTAGGCGCGCGTTCTTTTGTTTCCTTCCTACTTATGGACCATGCACTTAGTAGCGAAAAGTAAAGGGCTGAAGGCACCGTCTGGGTGCACGGCCGACCTACTGGTACGGGAACAGGATGGGGGCTTGCGCCCGTGCGGCGACTAGCCGGAATTAGACAAAAACCCTGTAAAGAGCGTGTACCCCCCTTGAACCGCTCGACCCGGAAAGGGGTCAAGCCCTTTTGGACGGCCCAATGCCGGGAAAGTTTGGAGAGCTTGAGAAGCGGTTAACGAGAGCACCCGCGTTTGCCTTACCAACACCCGGGAAGACGTCGAGGTATACCGCGATGCATCGCGAACAGGACCGGAAGGAGTACTGAAACAGCAAGGAAGAGTCGTAGCCTATGCGTCAAGGCAACTCAAGGACTACAAATAGAACTACCCGGCACACGACCTGGAGCTTGCCGCAGTCGTCATCACCCTGAGACTGAGGAAGCGCTATCTCTCCGGTGCCCACTGTAACGTATTCTCGGACCACCAAAGCCTTAAGCGTCTTTCCACCCAGAAGGAGCTGAACCAACGGCGAAGACGGAGGTTAGAATTACCGAAGGGTTACGACCTGGACACGCGACCGACTGACCCATGTATACATCGGTAAGTGGGGAGGCTACACGGGACGTCGACACCGACTACTTCGGGCCGAGGCACAAGGCTCGTCCGGACTTTTGGCAGAGTCTACGACGAGCTCTGGGGGCCAAGTTACACTTCAGCTCGGCCTTTCACCCCAGATGGATGGGCAATCCGAACGGGCGATCCAGATCCTCGAGGACATACTCCGAGCGTGCATAGTAGATTTGGAAGGCGGATGGTCACGCTACCTAGCCCTCGTCGAGTTCGCCCACGACGTCAGTTACCCGGCGAGCACCCGAGTGGCGCCGTACGAAGCATCGTACGGCAGGCGCTGCAAATCCCCGATATGTTGGGACGATCAGGGGTGAAACGGTTCGGGTTGAGAGACAAGTTGAGCCCACGGTACGTAGGACCTTTCGAGATTCTGGAGTGCGTCGGCCCCGTGGCCCATCGCCTCGCCCTATCACCGAATCTCGACCGAGTTCTTGTCGTGTCCGCGCATCCATGCTTCGGAAGTATCCCCCAATCCTTCGCGAGTGCTTGACGTCTCTGCAATCGAGTTCAAAGAAAACCTGAACTGCGAGGAAGAGCCGGTGCGGACCCTAGCGCGGGAGGACTGAAAAGCTACGAAGTCGGACATTTCCCTACGTGAAGGTGCTTTGGAGCAATCAGGAAGGGCGTGAGACAACTTGGGAACCCGAATCAAAGATGAGGGAGCGCTACCCGGACCCCTTCGCCGCAGGCGGGAGTTAAGTTTCGGGGCCGAAACTTGTTTTTATTGGTGAGTGGTGTAAGACCTGGCTTTTCCGTGACCCTTCCCGTTATCCCTTTTCTTACGACTGCCCGGCTGTGGGACAATTTTTGGTGTTTTTCCGGAAAGTCCGTCGGGGCTCGCGGACATTTTTAGGCGGAAGGGCTCGCGAAACGGAGAACGGGGATGCGATCGGTTTCAGATTCCGACCCCCGGTTCTCCCAGAATAAAATTTTGAAATTCAGACCCCTTTAAGGCGCCCCGGGATCCGTGCGAACGATCGGCACGTTGCTCGGGGTAATTCTAGCTGCCGGATCTGTTCCTAATATTTCTCTTTTATTCCTTTGAGAACCTAGGGTTTTAGGTTTTCCCTCTTAGGTTCCTTCATTCGGCGGCTAGGGTTTTTAAGAGACGCTACGAGAGGAAAAAGAGAAAACGGGACCAAAGCTTTTTCGCTCTTGTTACGACCGACGGCGGGGCTTTCGGGAGAAGGACGGAGGTTTCTTGCTCGTGGGATCAACCGGGCAACGATAGGACGATCTTTTTCTTCTCTTTTTCCGGCGGATCGAAGGTGAGTTTTTCCTTTAGGTTTTAGTTTGGCGTTTCAGGGTGGAGTTTTCGCGGGGAGGGCCGCCGCCGCCGCCGCCGCCGGGCCGGCCGCGGGCGGGGCGCCGCGCGGCAGGGACGTCGCGCGGGCACCACCAGCAGGCGAGCACCGCGCGGCGCTTGGCCGCGCGGGGCCGCCCGCAAGTAGGACGCCCACACGGGCTAGGGACGCCCGCGCGGGCTAGGGACGCCCGTGCGGGCTAGAGACGCCCGCGCGGGCTAGGGCCGCGCGGGGTCGCCCCCGCACCGCGGGCAACGCACCCGCGCGGCGCTTGGCCGCGCGGGGCCGCCAGCAGGAAGGGCGGCCGCGCGGGCTGGTGCCGCGCGGGGTCGCCCCGCACCGCGGGCAGCGCACCCGCGCGGCGCTTGGCCGCGCGGGGCCGCCCGCAGGTGGGGCGCCCGCGCGGGCTAGGGCCACGCGGGGTCGCCCCCGCACCGCGGGGCCGCCCGCAGGAGGGGCGCCTGCGCGGGCTGGTGCCACGCGGGGCTGTGCCCAGGCGGAGTGTGCGCCGCACGGGCCGGTGCCGTGCGGGGAACTCCGCCGCACGTTGTTGGGAGTCGGTGTGAGTTTCGGATCCTTAGTCTTGACTTGCCCATGTTCCTTCAGGAGTGCAGGACGTTGTTGGGACTGACGCACGATCACGGACGTGCCGAACACCGAACGACACACACAAGGTGGGTACTTTCGCCAAGGTTAATTGGGTAAGGGCGGACATGAGCAAAGGTGTTTTCTCGTAAGTTAATTCTCATGAGCAAAGGTGTTTTCTCTTTAAGTTATTCTTCGTGAGCAAAGGTGTTTTCTCGTAAGTTAATTCTCATGAGCAGAGGTGTTTTCTCTTTAAGTTATTCTTCGTGAGCAAAGGTGTTTTCCCTTCTAGTTATCCTTATGAGCAATGCTGACCCCGATTTTTACTTCATTCGATTTATCATCTGAGGCTCAAGTTTTGCTACACGCACACCAGCGGTTTGGCCACCGCAAGGGTGTGCTTTTCCGGAAAAGTTGTACGTTGACCCGTGTACCCCACGCGACGGTGGCGTTAGGAATGGGGGCCCTCATGGGTGGAGGGTGTGAGCGGTGACGCCGAGGCTGGTGCTCGGCAGCCGAGGCAGGTGCTCGGCGGCCGAGGCAGGTGCTCGGCAGAGGGGGCACCGGGGTAGGGGCCCGGTGCGGTGTTCGGGGAGGGTGCCCGGTTTACGTTTGGTGCAGGTTGTGATCGTTGTTGGCGGTGTATGAGGGGTGACGGTTGCTCTGGTTACAGTGGTTTGCTTTATTTTAACTTTCTTTGCTCATTATGTTTATTCTAGTCACTGACTTCCCACTCCGTGACAGGTTCGTCCAGGGGCGTGTGCTAGGGCACCGGTGAGGCCGCGAGGGTGCTGTTCTGACTTTGAGTGACTTCAGATATAGTGACTCTTCTTTCCCTTTACTTTTATTACTCATGCTAGCTAGTTGTGGATTGCGACACCCCCGTGGGGTCGAAGTGGATGTTGCCTTTTCCCTTTTTGAATAAACGAATGATTGATACATTCTTTCTTACTTGGCCGTTTCAAACAATGAAAAGCAAAGAAAACCGTTTGCGAAAACTACTTTTAATACGCGGGTGTCGTGTGGGCACCGAATTTTACAACCCTGTGGATTTATGTGGCTTTCAAACGGTCTTTCCTAAAATGATGGCATCGTGTGGATGCCGCTTTCAAAACCTTGTGATTATTTATCCTTTCAAAACATCGGCCTCTATGTTCTAGGTGAATATTAGAATATCATGTGAGTGGTTTGGTTGTATGTGAACGAGACCCCAACTGATGTGGTTAGAGATTGTATGTGCTACGCCTTGTGAGACATTTTGTATTTGAGACGCCGTGCATATACAAAGGAGACTCTGCCCGTTTGCAGAGTGAATTTGTGTATGCGGCGGGTCTGGACACGCACCGGGGAGCGTTGGTTTACAAAAAAAAATTATGGCTGAATTAGGAGCCTCGGTGGCTCCTCTTCCGCGCGATTCGAACCCCCGGGGCGTGACACCTATCTATGGAGGAATTTGAGAAGCAGCTCTCTCTCTTGGCAAGGAAGTTTCGCCGCAACTTTCGAAGGGGTAATTCAAGTAAAACTCCATCCTTCGGAAAGTCGAAGAAAGGTAAGGGTATTTCAAGTTACAAGTCAAGAAAGCAAGAGAACTTTTCTAAGGATAAGAAAAGTTCAGAAGGACAAGTCCAATGCTTCAAGTGCCGAGGATACGGCCATATCTCAACGGAGTGTCCAACTAAGAATCCGTCGAAGAAGAAAGCGATGCAAGTCGTCACCTGGGATGACAACTCAACGTCAAATGAGTCATCCTCAAGTGATGAAGAAGAGAGCGCAACGGCATTCCACGCGTCCACATCTTCACCCTTCATGTGCTTAATGGCAAGTACTTCAGATTCATTGTCCAACTCCTCTCGGGATGAAAAAACTGACACGGATGATGAATCGAGTAACTCTGAAGGTGAAGATTTTGTTTTAGCCTACCACAGACTTTTGAGAGATTCAAAGAAACTGGCTAAACAAAACAAGGGGTTGAGAGGGAGATTACAGGATCTCGAAGAAGAAGTAAAAAGGGTAACTTCTCTCTCGACCGATCTTGAAGTGGAAAGGGATAATCTGATAAAAGCAAATGTTTCCCTTCAAGAGTCCAATGAGCTTTTTGAGAAGGAACATACAAAACTGGTGGATAAAGCGGATCACTTCTCAAAGCTCTACATCGAGGCCCAACAAGATAAATTGGAAATGACAAAGACCATTCTCCAACTAAAGGATGACTTACAGCGATTTTCTTCTGGAAGGAGTAAGTTGGATAAGCATCTTGGTCTTGGTCAAACAAACAAGTTCGGCCTCGGGTACACTCAAACTGGAAACAGTCCAAGTTTGAGTGGGACAGTTTTTGTGCCTCAGTCGGTATCTCCTCCTCCGACACCGGAATTCACGACAAACAACGACAACAAGCCTACTCCTTTCTCTTCGGGATCGTCAAGCTCAAAGGTATGTTTTCGTTGTGGTATTTCAGGGCACATAAGGAGATATTGCAAGACAGGAGCCAAACGCTCAACTCAGACATTTCTTGCAACGACTACCAAAAAGGTGATTCCTCAGAAATCAAATGCAAATCATTCAAAGGAAAAGAGACTTAGTAGTTCACCGTGCAAGACGACATCATCAAGGAGCAGCAATCGATCTAACAAGACGCCTTCACCTAGGAGAATAACCTCACGACCATTACCGACGCATTCCAAAAGGTTTTGGGTGCGCAAAGGTGAAATCTTCCCTTGTCTTGTTACTAATGTTTCCTTGCATGCATATGATAATTCGTCTTGGTATCTGGATAGCGGTTGTTCCCGTCACATGACCGGTGACAAAAATAGTTTTCAAAACTTTGAGAAAATCTCCGGAGGACTCGTTGTTTTCGGAGACGGTCGATCTTCCAAAATTGTTGGAAAAGGAACAGTAGCTATTCCAGATGGCCCGATTTTGAAAAACGTGTTATTTGTTGATGGCCTTAAGACTAACCTCATTAACATAAGTCAACTTTGCGACAATGGTTTTTCAGTTAACTTTTCATCTGTTGAATGTGTTGTAACTGATAAGGACCATGTCTTCTTTTTAAAAGGGGTTAGATCTGAAAACAATTGTTATGTTGTTCCTAATAAAATTTCTGAAAAATGTAACCTAGTTTCTTTGGATAATGAAGCACTTTGGCATGAAAGACTAGGTCACATAAATTTTAAAGAACTAGCAAAGATTTCAAATAAAGACGTGGTAAAGGAGGTTCCTAAACTTTTATTTAAAAACAACATTGTGTGCGGAGGTTGTCTTAAGGAAAAACAATCAAGGGCTGCACACAAGAACCTGAACCACGTTGGTACCAAACGGCCCTTGGAATTACTGCACATGGATTTAATGGGGCCAACCCGTCAACCATCTTTGGGAGGTAAATGGTATATTCTCTTATTGGTTGATGATTTCTCTCGGTTTTCATGGATAGCATTTTTAAAAGAGAAAGCTGATAGGTTTGATTCTTTTCATGAGATTTGCCATCGTATTATGATTGAAAAGAATGAAAAGATCATTCGTGTTAGAAGTGATAGAGGTGGAGAATTCATTAATTCTAAATTCATTGACTTTTGCACTTCCAACGGCATTAAGCATGAATTCTCAGCACCCTATACACCTCAGCAGAATTGTAGTGATCCGGTCTTTCGGGGTACTTTTGACTTACGTGTAGTCATTTAAGCCTTTAAGTGAAATAGAATTATTCAATTCTTGAAGTTGGCCATTGTGGGACGCTAGTATTTTTTCGCGATTGTGCGCGGAAAAAGAAAGCCGACGGCGCGATCGGATCTGAAATCCGATATCGGGAACCCCCTGAACGGGATTCAAAGTGATACGGTAATTAGTCGTGCATCGGAATCCGTGCTAAATATCTTGCACCCGTTAGAGATAAGGTGGTTTATCTCGTGGGGGATAATTAATTAGTTAATTAATTATCCCAGACGAAAAATTAATTAATTCTCTTACGTACGAATTAAAGAGGAATTAATTAAAGGTAAAGTACGACTATATAAGGGATCCCGAATATCGGAAAGGAAAAGAAAAGAAAATAAAAACCCTAATCGGAGAGAAGGGAAAAAAAAAGGAAAAGACGAAACCCTAGCCGTAAGAAAGGGAAAGGAGAAAGAGAAGGAGCCCGATCTTCCCGGACGCCGAACCGAAGACAAGAACACGACCGGACAACATTTCCATCGATCTTCGGTTCGTAAAATAATTTATTTCAATTATTTGGGATTTTGTTCGTTGTCTTTTTCGTTGAGTTCTTGGTTTCTTGCTTTCTCCGTCGTATCCGTCACCGTCGCCGACGTCGTCTCCTTGAAAAGGCGCGGAATGGACGGCGGAGGCGCGCGATGCCGCTAGGGCATCGCGCGGAGGAGGGTCACGGACGGCACCGCACGGGCGCCGCGCGGCCACCGCGCGGACCCGCAACCGTGCGGGTACCGCGCGACGCCGCGCGGCTGCCGCACGGGAGGCACCCACGCGGGCCCACAATCTTGCGGGCACCGCGCGGGCGCCGTGCGGCTGCCGCGCGGGCGGCCCCCGCGCGGGCCCGCATCCATGCGGGCACCGCGCGGGCGGCCCCCGCGCGGGCCCGCATCCATGCGGGCACCGCGCGGGCGCCGCACGGCTGCCGCGCGGGCGGCCCCCGCGCGGGCCCGCATCCATGCGGGCACCGCGCGGGCGCCGTGCGGCCGCCGCGCGGGAGGCACACCGCGCGGGCCCGCACCCGTGCGGGCACCGCGCGGGCGCCGCGCGGCCGCCGCGCGGGAGGCACCCGCGCGGGCCCGCACCCGTGCGGGCACCGCGCGGGCGCCGCGCGACTGCCGCGCGGGCGGCCCCCGCGCGGGCCCGCACCCGTGCGGGCACCGGCGCGGGCGCCGCGCGGCTGCCGCACGGGCGGCCCCCGCGCGGGCCCGCCATCCATGCGGGCACCGCGCGGGCGCCGCACGGCTACCGCGCGGGAGGCACCCGCGCGGGCCCGCACCCGTGCGGGCACCGCGCGGGCGCCGCGCGGCCTGCCGCGCGGGCGGCACCCGCACGGAACCCGCAACCGCGCGGGCACCGTGCGGCCGTCGCACGGGCAACCCACGCGGGGCACCGCGCCGCGAGGGCATCGTCCGCGGAGATACGCCGCGCGGTTCTGAACCGCGCGGGGCTCCGGCAGACGGCGACGGCGGCTCGGGAATTCCGTTTCGTCAACCGGACAATGTTGGACTTTTCCGTCAAAAACAAAGGAGTAAATTGGGTCTTATGTTTTCGGATGTAAGTACACGCTTTTAACTATAGTTATCCTTGCGGACTTTCTTTAGGTCCAGACGCGCAGCGGGGGTGCGCGAAAGATTCGAGTGTTCCGATCTCTCTCCAAATAGGTGGGTACGGTTGCTGTAAATACAACCAGTGCAGTAAGTGCATCTATCGTCATTAAAGTGCTCTCAATTTATCTAACAAAGTAGATGGACAGTTTAACCTTTCGCATAATTGTGTTATTATCTAACAATTGAAGCGGCTGCGGTTGCAATGTTCATGACACGCCGATCTCGGCAAAAACCGTTTTGGGATGCTGCACGTACACAGGCGGATTGGCCTCCGCATGGGTGTACTTTTCCGGAAGAGTGGTCTTGTATGACCCGTGTTCCTCACAAAGGGGTGGGAGCCGTGAGGACCCCTTCGTGCCCGCTGGGAATAGCACACCAGCACCGTGGAAGGGGTTAAATGCATCAAAGGAGTGCTTGCGCACGAAGGGAGACTTTGGTCTCTCCGATAAATATTCTGGGGTTGGTGCCCAATTAAATTGATAAATCTGGGGTCGGGGCCCAGCTTAATATGTGCAGGGTTTTTAGCGAAATGGTTACGGTGTTTTCGGTTTGCTCCTTATTCCTTATTGTTGTTAGACATCTACTTTGTTTGTCACTGACTTTACCCACTCCGTGACAGGCGCTACGAGGGGCGTTACCCGGGAGATTGTTGAGACTGCGTCGCGAGGACCGTAGTCAGAACGCTTGGTTATTATCATTATCTCATCTCTCTTACGCATTTTAGTTAATTTGCTTATGAGTAGAAATATTCGTGGACATGTATTACTTGGCACTGTGGATGAGTTGTACTTTTATAGTTTGGTTCTTCTGATGATGTTTCTTATGCGGCATGTTTTCATGATAAACCAAATGATTTCGAAAAGGGTTTTCTCAAAACGAAGTGCCGTGTGGGCACAGGTTTTGCAAATGCTGGCTTTATCCTTTCTAAACATTGATGTCGCTTTAATATTCCGCTTGATGTTGAATGTCTATTGTATGGTTGATGGTTGATGATTGTTGTATGTTGTTGTAAATGAGACGCCGTGCATATACAAAGGAGACTCTGTCCGCGGACAGGGAGAATTTTGTGTATGTGGCGGTCTGGCACGCACCGGGGATGAGGTTTAATGTACCGTGTTCAGAAAAAAAAAGATACACACGAATTTCCGCTTTGATAGACTCAAAAACCCCCGGGGGCGTGACAGATTAAATGGTATCAGAGAAAAACAACCATTACCATAGTAGACGAGATCCACATCCACAGTGTAGGGTACCACAAGCAAATTAGACATGAGATAACCAAGGTATAAGTGCGTAGTACGTGAGAGTACGGGGAATAGGGGAACGTAATGTAGGTATAATCGTAAAGCAGGGTATTAGGGTTATAACCTTAGGGTTAACGTGGTTTCTTTGTCTATAGCGGACGATGGCCCGGACTAGATCATCCACCGAGAATGCGGACGCGAACAGAGTGACCCCGACCACCACAGAGAACCAGCTCCTCCGACAACAACTGCGGGAAATGGCCGGGCAATTAGCGACGCTGACGGAGCAGGTTCGTCACCTGACGCAGCGACAGGCAACCGCGCCAGCCGAGTGCGATCCAACCCCTCCGCCCGAAACCACCGCACCCACTACGGGACCGCAAGGGACGGGTGGTACGACGACAGAACAGCCCCCATCCCCAAGGGACGTACCTACTCCGACGACCACGGGGCCCGTGATGGGAGCGACAACAGGGGAGGCACGAACGACCCCTACTCTCGGGGGGTCCGCCGCTGTAGGAGGGATCACGGAGCGACGAACGACGCGAGAAAGGGTCAGGACGAATTTGGCTGGGTTCAAGAAGCATGACCCTCCCACTTTTGAGGGAGAGACGACCGATCCATGGGTCGTCGAGAAATGGGTGGATACCATGGAAAAACTCTTCGAGGACCTACTGATGGAGGAACACGAGCGGGTTCCACTAGCCGTCCACTTCCTCGAAGGGAATGCACGCATCTGGTGGAAGACGGTACGCCCGGATCCAACTACAAACGACCCGCTACCGACATGGACGGCCTTTAGAGAGGAACTTTTTGACGCCTTCTTCTCCGATAGCGTCAAGCGGCAATTGGAAGACGACCTGAAGAACATTAGACAAGGGAACCGCTCGATCATGGAATATCAAAGGGAGTTTGTAAGATTGGTTAACTGCGTCCCGTTTGTTATACGAGATGAACCCCACAAGGCCCGTCTCTTTGTGGACGGGCTACCCGGGATATTGCAGTGGAGGACGCGACGTCCCAGACCTAGTAACGGCAGGTAAAATTTTGGTTTCACTTTTCCCTCTTAGATTAGGAGCACCGGTCACACCTTAACCTGCTACCCCTGTTAGACTCTCTCTCTGGCTCCCTCTCTCTAGGATCCTTAAGTATTAGGCGAAGCCTCCCCCGGCCGATGTGCGCGGGCGGGCTTCGAAGCATAGGAGAACCTTGTGTACTCGGGGCCCGTTAAGGGCCATGCAAGGAATAAATAGGCTCCACCCTATGCCTTGCAGCCAAGAACCCAATGGGCCGATAGGTAGTTCAGGGCCGCTCCCCAGATAAGGATCAGCGGTCCCGTGGTAAGGGAATTTCCGGACGTGTTTCCGGCAGAGCTCCCCGGGGCGCCGCCGGAACGAGAAGTCGACTTCCCTATTGAACTACTTCCCGGCACCAAACCCATCACCAAGGCACCGTACAGGATGGCCTTCGCGGAGTTGAAGGAACTCAAGGCACAGTTGGAGGACCTTTTGGATAAAGGCTTCATCAGACCTAGCGCGTCGCCCTGGGGCGCGCCCGTCCTGTTTGTGAGAAAGAAGGACGGAAGTCTCCAGTTGTGTATCGACTACCGGGAGATAAATAAGGTCACCGTCAAGAACAAGTACCCCCTGCCAAGGATCGACGACCTCTTCGACCAACTACAGGGGGCGACGGTGTTTTCAAAGATTGACCTGCAGTCGGGCTATCATCAGGTCCAGGTCAAGGGGGAGGACATCCCCAAAACGGCTTTTCGGACTCGCTACGGTCATTACGAATTTACAGTAATGCCGTTCGGGCTCACGAATGCCCCGGCAGTGTTCATGGACATGATGAACTGGGTATTCAAACCCTTCCTGGATTTATTCGTGGTGGTCTTCATCGACGATATCCTCATCTACTCCCGTACAGACGAGGAACATGAAGAACATCTGCGCACAGTCCTCCAGACCCTACGGGAACAGAAACTCTACGCCAAACTCAAAAAGTGTGAGTTTTGGCTCCGAGAGGTTGGCTTCTTGGGGCACGTAATCTCAGCGGCTGGAGTCGCAGTCGATCCGAAGAAGTTAGATTCGGTGACGGACTGGTCCCAACCAACGACGGTAACAGAGGTTCGAAGCTTTCTAGGATTAGCCGGGTACTACCGGCGCTTCGTGGAGGGTTTCTCCAAGATAGCCACCCCCTTAAACCGTTTGACTAAAAAGGGGGAAAAGTTCATCTGGACGGACAAATGTCAGAGGAGCTTCGAGGAGCTCAAGGATAGATTGACGCGAGCACCGATTCTCGCCCTACCGGAACCAGGGGAGGATTATGAAGTGTATTGCGATGCGTCGCGAAATGGACTGGGTGGAGTGCTCATGCAACGGGGAAAGGCTATAGCCTATGCGTCAAGGCAGCTCAAAGAATACGAGCGAAACTACCCCGTGCACGATTTGGAACTCGCAGCAGTTGTGTTCGTCCTCAAGCTTTGGAGACACTACCTGTATGGGGCACACTGCAATGTGTACTCAGATCATAAAAGTCTTAAGTACCTTTTCACCCAAAAGGAGTTAAATTTGCGACAAAGACGGTGGCTCGAGCTATTGAAGGATTACGATTTAACGATCCACTACCACCCGGGAAAGGCAAACGTGGTGGCCGACGCCCTGAGCCGTAAGGGACAGGCCGAGAAGGCAGGGGTAAGTGCCATCACCTAGCAAGATGGTCTGATTACGGAATTTTCGCGATTAAGACTAGAAGTAGTACCAGCGGGTACAGTCGAACGACTTCTGACACTGGTGGTCAGACCTACCCTGCTTGACAGAATTCTCGAAGGGCAGTCGACTGATGACCAACTCCAGCTGGTGCGAGGTAGAGTAACTGCCGACCTAGGAGGTGATTTCACAGTAAACTCCGACGGCACCATACGATTTCGGGGACGAATCTGCGTGCCGGATCTACCAGAACTCAAAGAGGAAATCCTGCGGGAGGCGCATACAGCTCCATATACAGCGCATCCCGGGGGAACGAAGATGTACAAGGACGTCAAACAGACCTTCTGGTGGCCCAAAATGAAGGGAGACGTGACTCGATTTGTGGCACACTGCCTGGTGTGCCAACGAGTGAAGGCCGAGCACCAGCGTCCAGCAGGAAAATTGCAACCCTTACCGGTGCCCGTGTGGAAGTGGGACATGATTACCATGGATTTTGTGACCGGGTTCCCGAGATCGTCACAGGGACACGATGCAATATGAGTAATCGTGGACCGTCTGACGAAATCGGCCCACTTTCTGCCCATACACACGACGTGGGCGCGGGAACGACTGGCGCAAACCTACATCAACGAGATAGTAAGGCTGCATGGGGTGCCGACGTCCATCACGTCGGACAGGGACACGCGATTTGTGTCAAACTTTTGGCAGAGCCTGCAGCGAGCAATGGGAACCAAGTTGCACTTCAGTACGGCTTTTCACCCACAGACCGATAGACAATCAGAGCGGGTGATACAAATTGTGGAGGACATGCTTCGGGCATGCATTTTAGACCTGGGCGAAGGATGGGCACGGTGCTTGCCCCTAGTGGAATTTGCCTACAATAATAGTTACCAGGCCAGCATTCAGATGGCACCATACGAGGCCCTGTACGGGCGCCGCTGTCGGTCTCCAATATGCTGGGACGTCCTGGGTGAGCGTAAGTTTCTGGGCCCAGATTTGTGGAGGAGACCGAAGCAAAAGTGCGATTGATTAGACAGAGGCTACTAACCGCCCAGAGCAGACAGAAAAGCTACGCGGACAACAGACGTCGGGACTTAGAGTTCATGGTGGGTGAGCACGCGTTACTCCGAGTTTCGCCCTCCAAAGGGAACCGACGCTTCGGCATAAAGGAAAAGTTAAGCCCGAGGTACGTAGGACCGTTCGAGATCCTAGAACGCGTAGGACCGGTGGAGTACCGATTAGCCCTGCCGCCGAATCTCGAACGAGTCCATAACGTATTCCATGTCTCAATGCTCCGGAAATACTTAGCTGACCCCTCTCATGCCTTGGATGCCTCCACCATCGAGTTGCGAGAGGATTTAAGCGTCGAGGAGACGCCGGTGCGGATTTTGGCAAGAGAGGAGAAGAAGTTGCGCAATCGAACTATCCCCAATGTGAAGGTCCAGTGGAGCAACCACGAAGAGCGCGAGGCGACGTGGGAACTGGAATCGAAGATGAGGGAATGTTTTCCCGAATTAATTAATGGGGTTTGTATTTAAGTTTCGGGACGAAACATTTTATAAAGTGTGAGTGGTGTAGTGATCCGGTCTTTCGGGGTACTTTTGACTTACGTGTAGTCATTTAAGCCTTTAAGTGAAATAGAATTATTCAATTCTTGAAGTTGTCCATTGTGGGACGCTAGTATTTTTCCGCGATTGTGCGCGGAAAAAGAAAGCCGACGGCGCGATCGGATCTGAAATCCGATATCGGGAACCCCCTGAACGGGATTCAAAGTGATACGGTAATTAGTCGTGCATCGGAATCCGTGCTAAATATCTTGCACCCGTTAGAGATAAGGTGGTTTATCTCGTGGGGGATAATTAATTAGTTAATTAATTATCCCAGACGGAAAATTAATTAATTCCCTTACGTACGAATTAAAGAGGAACTAATTAAAGGTAAAGTACGACTATATAAGGGATCCCGAATATCGGAAAGGAAAAGAAAAGAAAATAAAAACCTAATCGGAGAGAAGGGAAAAAAAAGGAAAAGACGAAACCCTAGCCGGAAGAAAGGGAAAGGAGAAAGAGAAGGAGCCCGATCTTCCCGGACGCCGAACCGAAGACAAGAACACGACCGGACAACCTTTCCGTCGATCTTCGGTTAGTAAAATAATTTATTTAAATTATTTGGGATTTTGTTAGTTGTCTTTTTCGTTGAGTTCTTGGTTTCTTGCTTTCTCCGTCGTATCCGTCATCGTCGCCGACGTCGTCTCCTTGAAAAAGGCGCGGAACGGACGGCGGAGGCGCGCGATGCCGCTAGGGCATCGCGCGGAGGAGGGTCCGGACGGCACCGCACGGGCGCCGCGCGGCCACCGCACGGACCGCAACCGTGCGGGTACCGCGCGGACGCCGCGCGGCTGCCGCACGGGAGGCACCCGCGCGGGCCCGCAATCTTGCGGCACCGCGCGGGCGCCGTGCGGCTGCCGCGCGGGCGCCCCCGCGCGGGCCCGCAGCCATGGAGGGCACCGCGCGGGCGCCGCACACGCGCGGTCTGCTGCGCGGGCGCCCCCGCGCGGCTCGCATCCATGCGGGCACCGCGCGGGCGCCGCGCGAGAGGGCACCAGCCGGCGGGCCCCGCACCCGTGCGGGCACCATCGCGGCACCTCGCGGGCTGCCGCGCGGGCCGGCGGCCGCGGGGCCCGCAGCCGTGCGGGGCACCGCGCGGGCAACCGCGCGGCTGCCGCACGGGCGGCCCCCGCGCGGGCCCGCATCCATGCGGGCACCGGCGCGGGCGCCGCGCGGCTGCCGCACGGGCGGCCCCCGCGCGGGGCCCCGCATCCATGCGGGGCACCGCGCGGGCGCCGCACGGCGGCCGCGCGGGAGGCACCGCGCGGGCCCGCACCCGTGCGGGCAAACCGCGCGGGCGCCGCGCGGCTGCCGCGCGGGCGGCACCCGCACGGACCCGCAACCGCGCGGGCGCCGTGCCGGGCCGCACCCGCGCGGGCACCGTGCGGCCGTCGCACGGCAACCCGCGCGGGGCACCGCGCCGCGAGGGCATCGTCCACGGAGATACGCCGCGCGGTTCTGAACCGCGCGGGGCTCCGGCAGACAGGCGAGGGCGGCTCGGGAATTCCGTTTCGTCAACCGGGACAATGTTGGACTTTTCCGTCAAAAACAAAGGAGTAAATTGGGTCTTATGTTTTCGGATGTAAGTACACGCTTTTAACTATAGTTATCCTTGCGGACTTTCTTTAGGTCCAGACGCGCAGCGGGGGTGCGCGAAAGATTCGAGTGTTCCGATCTCTCTCCAAATAGGTGGGTACGGTTGCTGTAAATACAACCAGTGCAGTAAGTGCATCTATCGTCATTAAAGTGCTCTCAATTTATCTAACAAAGTAGATGGACAGTTTAACCTTTCGCATAATTGTGTTATTATCTAACAATTGAAGCGGCTGCGGTCGCAATGTTCATGACACGCCGATCTCGGCAAAAACCGTTTTGGGATGCTGCACGTACACAGGCGGATTGGCCTCCGCATGGGTGTACTTTTCCGGGAAGAGTGGTCTTGTATGACCCGTGTTCCTCACAAAGGGGTGGGAGCCAGTGAGGACCGCCTTTCGCGGCACGTTGGGAATAGCACACCAGCACCGTGGAAGGGGTTAAATGCATCAAAGGAGTGCTTGAGCACGAGGGGAGACTTTGGTCTCTCCGATAAATATTCTGGGGTTGGTGCCCAATTAAATTGATAAATCTGGGGTCGGGGCCCAGCTTAATATGTGCAGGGTTTTAGCGAAATGGTTACGGTGTTTCCGGTTTGCTCCTTATTCCTTATTGTTGTTAGACATCTGCTTTGTTTGTCACTGACTTTACCCACTCCGTGACAGGCGCTACGAGGGGCGTTACCCGGGGGATTGTTGAGACTGCGTCGCGAGGACCGTAGTCAGAACGCTTGGTTATTATCATTATCTCATCTCTCTTACGCATGTTAGTTAATTGCTTGTGAGTAGAAATATTCGTGGACATGTATTACTTGGCACTGCGGATGAGTTGTACTTTTATAGTTTGGTTCTTCTGATGATGTTTCTTATGCGGCATGTTTTCATGATAAACCAAATGATTTCGAAAAGGGTTTTCTCAAAACGAAGTGCCGTGTGGGCACGGGTTTTTTGCAAATGCTGGCTTTATCCTTTCTAAACATTGATGCCGCTTTTAATATTCCGCTTGATGTTGAATGTCTATTGTATGGTTGATGGTTGATGATTGTTGTATGTTGTTGTAAATGAGACGCCGTGCATATACAAAGGAGACTCTGTCCGCGGACAGGGAGAATTTTTGTGTATGTGGCGGTCTGGCACGCACCGGGGATGAGGTTTATTGTACCTGTGTTCAGAAAAAAAAAGATACACACGAATTTCCGCTTTGATAGACCCAAAAACCCCCGGGGGCGTGACAAGATGGTACCATCATCAGGAACAAAGCACGTTTAGTGCTCAAGGCTACTCTCAAGTATAAGGTATAGACTTTGATGAAACTTTCGCCCCTGTAGCTAGACTCGAGTCCATTCGTATATTATTCGCGAGAGCTTGTCATTTTAAAATAATATTATTTTCAAATGGACGTTAAGAGTGCGTTTTTAAATGGGTTTTTAAATGTGGAAGTTTATGTGGCCTCAACCGAAAGGTTTTGTAGACTGTAAACTACCTAACCATGTTTTTCGTTTTGAAAAAGGGCTCTTTACGGTTTAAAACAACACCACGAGCATGGTACGAAAGGTTGACAAAGCACCTATTGGATAAGGGCTATACTCGAGGGGGAGCTGACAGGACTCTCTTTGTGAAGCATTATCAAAATAACTTCATTGTAGCACAAATCTATATCGATGACATTGTATTTTGGTGCGACAAGAGATAATGATGCTTCTAAATTCGCTGAAACCATGGAAAGCGAATTTGAGATGTCAATGATGGGCGAATTGACTTATTTCCTTGGATTGCAAGTGAAACAGTGTGACGAAGGCATCCATTTGTGTCAATCCAAGTATGCTTTGGAGTTGGTCAAAAAGTTTGATCTAGAAAATTGTAAAGATTTTCCAACTCCAATGGGAACTAGCAATAGAGGATTAGGAAGTGAATCTTTTAGTGAGAATGTAGACGAGAAACTTTATCGGAGTATGATTGGAAGTCTACTTTACCTCACGGCTAGTCGCCCGAATATATCTTTTGGTGTTGGGATCTGCGCGAGATATCAATCTGCACCAAAGGAGGTTCACCTGAAAGCGGTGAAACGGATCATCCGGTACATTAAAGGAACCATAAATTTCAGAATTTGGTATCCTATGGGAACAAGTCTAGATATTATTGGATACTCAGATGCCGATTGGGAAGGATCTGTGGATGATCGGAAAAGTACGAGTGGTGCATGTTTTTATTTAGGCCACTGCCTTGTTGCATGGCACAGTAAAAAGCAAAACTGCATTGCACTCTCGACTGCCGAAGCGGAATATATCTCTACGGGTAGTTGTTCAACCCAACTCATTTGGATGAAAAGTGTGTTGAGCGACTTCCGGATTTCAGCAACTTCGGTAACAATTCTTTGTGACAACACTAGTGCTATAAACATTTCCAAAAACCCTGTGTTGCACTCTAGAACAAAACACATTGAACTTAGATATCATTTTCTTAGAGAGCTAGTTGAATCAAATACTCTTCAACTGTCATATATTTCAACTGAAGATCATTAGCTGACATTTTAACAAAACCTTTGGATCAAAAACGTTTTATTCATTTGCGTAAAGCATTGGAATGCTTTCCTTGAAATAAACTTCTTTTGAAACTTTTTGTAATAACCGCGAGTTTATTTTTCTTTTGGTCTTTCCCTTGAATTTTTTTAAACCACTTTCCGACTAAGGGGTCCGGGGTGTGATTTATTTCTCTTTGTTTCTGGGCAGACTGCCGGGGCTCGCGGGTATTTTTGGATAATAAAACCCGCGAAACGGAAACCGGCGGCGCGATCGGATCTGATTTCCGACCCCGGAACCTCCCGGAATATTTTTCTGAAGTTTGATAGCGGTTCAGGCGTTTAGCACGTTTTTCGAGGTAAATCAGGCCCGGACTCGATTTCTTTTATTTGGGGATTTAGGTTTTCTTTTCTTTCCCCCGCTCCGCTTAGACCGACTGTTTTAATTTTGTGTGGGATGACTTAGGTTATTTCCCACTCTTCTCGTCCGGTACAACGTGAGTTCCCCATCAGAGCGCGAGAGAGAAAACCCCCGCTTTCTTGCGAGACGGTGCGAAGAACCGAGGAGAAGGAAAGGACAATCGCCCTCCCCACGAAACCCAGCAAGCGAGCATGGGACGATCCCCTCCTCTTCCTCCTTCTTCATCGGCATTTTGGAAACGCGTAGATACGGTGAGTTTTATTTGTTTCCGTTTAGGGTTTTGTTCCTTCGGATCATCGCACGGGGGAAGGCAGGATCCTCTGGTCGGCCGCACCACTGCCGTCGAGAGGCGCCGGACACGCGCAGGGCTGGGTCGCCCGTGCGTGCGGGTGGGGCGCCCGCGCGGGGCCTGGGAGCCCGCGCGGGGCCGCCAGTGCGGGCGGGCTGGGCGCCCGCGCGGGGCCTGGGTGCCGCGCGGGGCCGCCCGTGCATGCGGGCTGGGCGCCCGCGTGGGGCCTGGGTGCCGCGCGGGGCCGCCCGTACGTGCGGTACTGGGCGCCCGCGCGGGGCCTGGGCGCAGCGCGGGGCCGCCCGTGCGTGCGGGCTGGGCGCCTGCGCGGGGCCGCCCGTGCGTGCGGACTGGGCACCCGCGAGGGGCCAGGCACCGAGCGGGGCCGCCGCTGTCAGGGAACCGTGCGGGTCTCTCACCGCACGGGGCTCTGATACGCGTGCGGCCAGCGCAGCAACGCGGAGTCACCGCCGCGACGGGATCCGGACAGCCTTTTATTATCCTTTTTCTTTATAGTTGGTGGGTACTGACGTTTTCCCCCGGGGGACTTTGTAGTTCGGGGAGCGCACCGGGGCACGGGGGAGCAACGCTTTGTTCATCGCTCGTAGAGGTGGGTTTTATTTTTAAGTCTTAGCATCTAACTCTATCATGTTGGACGGGGTCAATCTTAAGTGTACTTGGGTTAAATATTGATGGGGCGATAGACACTACATGTTTAATTGTGCTGACTCTTAAAAATTCTGTGGATCTCGTACTTGGGTTAAACATTGTAGGAAGGCATAAATTAATCGCTTATGGTTTTACGGTCCTTATGCTTGGATATATATACCGTTTCGCATGGTCCGCGTACACGTATTATTGCCTTGACTTTGATTATACATGTTAGTGGGTTGAGTGTGGTATTTAGCATCGATCTCCAACGACCGTTTACTTTAAATATTACATATTGTCGTTCCACTTTAAATGCTACCTATTATCGTTACTTTAGATGCTACATGTTATCGCTGCACTCTAGTAGTTTATGTGTTATCATACTCCTGACGTTACGTGTTACTATTTTACCTTCGATTATACTGTTAGTAGAGTACCTTGATTACACATGTTGCTATCTTACTCTTGTTCATGCATTGTGGTTATTGTGCTCGAGGCTGCAACACGCGCACCCGCGGTTTGGCCACCGCGAAGGGTGCGCTTTTCTGGAAAAGCGGTCTATGACCCGTGTATGCCCACGAGGTGACGTAGTGGGGCCCCTTATTAGTTGTGGGGTTTGAGACGCCGAGGTGCGAGCGGTGCGACCCGTCGGTTTAGTTGTCCGACGTGGTCGGGTTTTCTGCAGGTACGGTATGGGCCGTCGGTTTAGTTGTCCGACGTGGCCGGGTATTACAGGATACAGGTGTACAGGTTGCCTTTCCTCCTTGAGAGGGTGTTGCTCCGGTTGTCTTCACGGTTTGTTTTATTATATTCTCCTGCTCTACTATTTTTTCGTCACTGACTTCCCACTTCGTGACAGGGTGCAGACGGGGGGAGAGGTAGGCGGCGGTGAGGACGGGGCAGGAGCAGCTGGGTCGCTGGGGACCCTGGACTGTATTTCTTCTTTCATTCTTGCATTTCATTTACATTATAGTTATGTGAGGGGTTCTCGATACCCTCGTGGGGTCGGCGTGGATGTCGGTATGTGTTGCATTTAGTTATCCTCTTATGCGTTACTCTTCCTTTTATTTCCGTTGGCCATTTGAAAATGAAAAGGGCAAAAAAAAAAAAAACCAAAGAAAAGTTTGCGAAAACCGTTTTTAAAATCGAAGTGTCGTGTGGGCGCTGGTTTCAAAACCCTGTGGATTTATGGATTGCGAAATGGATTTCAAAACTTGGGTGTCGTGTGGGCACTGTTTTCAAAACCTTGTGGATTTATGCTGATTTCGAAACTCGTTTTCAAAACGTAAGTGCCGGGTAGGCGCTCTTTTAAAAACTGTGGATTTATCCTTTCCAAATTGATCGGCCATGCGTTTTAAATAAATTATGGTACTAGTTGTGTGTTAGTAACTGTTGTGATTGAATGGTTGCTTGTGTTGGGAACATGTACTAAACGCTACGCCGTGCATATACAGAGGAGACTCTGTCCGTTTGCAGAGAGATTCTGTATATGCGGCGGGTCTGGGCACGCGCCGGGGAAGAGAGGTTTTCTTTATCAAAAAAAATTTACACGTCAAATGTTTGACTTTTGTGAATCGTTTCCGCTAAAACAAACCCCCGGGGCGTGACAGATTAAATGGTATCAAGAGTTCTTTTCAATCACAACAGTTAGTGCCGACATCCGTGGGAATACCTCACTTGCCTACACATGAATGAAATGGGTAGGGCATAGGACTGTAGAACGTGAGTGACCGAGGGGGAGGGAAATGTTGAGTCCTTTCTCTCACTTTATGGTTGTTGTTAGTAGGGTAGTCTAAAGTTGACTCTTGTGTGTGTGACAGACATGGCCCGTACTAGATCATCGGCCGGGGACGCGGAGGCAGACGCGACGACGGCAACGGCCGCGGAGAACCAGCTCCTGCGGCAAGCAATTGCGGGAGATGGCGGGGAATCTTTGTTACGGCATTTTGGTATTGGCATATTTCGTGAGTCAAGTCAGTGAGTTGAGTCGGAGTCTTAAAGGGATCAAATTGTCAGTCAGCAATCAAAGACTTAGAGAAGATTCAACAAGAGCTCAAGTTGACACTCAGTGTCTTGAATCTTGAAGATTGAAGTTGAAGAATTGTGGATCAGTTACATCAATCTCAAGAAGAAAGTATTCAAAAGGATCAGGTATGGTTAACTAAATAATTTTGGTGATCCGAATACTTTCTTATAGTATAGAAACACTTGGAAGAATTTTTAATTTCATAATAATCAAAAACTGGTGTTCGGACATGTTCAGGATCCGGATCAGGGCCAACGATCCGGATCCCGAAGGTTGTTGCTTCATACAAGACTTCGATCCAGATCCGTGCAATTTCCGATCCGGATCCCGAATGTTAAGTTTTCTGATTTGTATGAACGATCCGGATCGGGCAATGCGATCCGGATCCCGAACCCTTGGTTTTCTGGAATCGTCAATCTCGTTACGACGATCCGGATTGCAGTAAATCCGATCCGGATCGCCGTCCTGAAAATTTCCAGATAAGGTAAGTTTTTGATTCTTATCTCTTTCCAAAGGTTTCTAAACTATAAATAGACACTTAGGGTTCTCAAAAACGTGGGAGCTACGGCCGATCTTTTTATAAAACTCTTGAGAGCAACCCTAGAGGCTAGGTTTCATCGTTCTTCTTTATAGCCTCTTTTAGGTCAATTCGATGGTTCTTTCAAGAACATATCTTTTGTCGAATTGATCTAATCTTTGCTTAGAGATTTCTTCTACGGTTCTTCATTGATAATCTAAGCAAAGGATCACCATCGAAGTCAATATTCTTATCGACTGAGTTTGCGTCGTGGATTCGACGTGGCATCGTGGATTCGGTGTGCTAAAGGCATTTCGTGGATTCGAAGCGTGCGTTCGTGGATTCGAACGTGAGCAGTGGACGGGCAAAACGGTGGAGCGCGAGGTCCAAGAAATTGAAGGAGGGGTTAAATCCGTGGAGACGGTAATCACCTTGTTATTCTTCTTTTCTTAGGGATTGTTATTGCGTGGATATCCAACCGGTCAGCGCAAGGTCCGAAGAAGCTGAAGGAGGGGTTGAGTCCGTGGGAGTCGGTAATCACCTTGTTATTCTTCTATTCTTAGTGGATTGTTATTGCGTGTTGGTCCCGTGGTTTTTTTCCTCCTGGATTGGAGTTTCCACGTAAATCTCGGTGTGCTGTTTTTATTTTCCGCATTGGTTTTTATTTTGCACTGAGATTGAGTTTTTAAGTATTACACCTATTCACCCCCCCCTCTAGTTGTTTGATAGTACCTATTTAGATCCTTTGGGATTCATAACTCTACAATTGGTATCAGAGAGGGTTTAGGTTATCTATCATGATGGGTGAAAGTGGTAATATTTATAGACCTCCTCTTTTTGATGGGACTAATTATGCTTATTGGAAAGTGCGGATGAGAGCTTTCTCATCGCAATTGATGAGCGAGTATGGCAATCCGTGGAATGCGGTTGGTGCATCCTGTTGAGGAAGTAGGAAATTCTACTACCCCAAAACCTCGCTCTAGATGGTCCAAAGAGGAATTTGAAAGATCTTCTTACAATGGGAAAAGTATGAACGCTTTATTTAACTCTCTTTCCTCGACTGAATTTACAAGAATTTCCGCGTGTGAAACCGCGAAGGAAATTTGGGATATTCTCAAAATTACACATGAGGGTACTAATCTTGTAAAAATTCAAAAGCTCCAGATGCTTACAAGTCAATTTGACTCTATTCATATGGAAGAGCATGAATTGTTTACAGATTATTACACTAGACTTCAAGATGTAATTAATACATGTGCTAATCTAGGAGAAAAGATCCCGGAGTCGAAAATTGTAAGAAAGATACTTCGGACTCTTCCGGAACGGTTTAGGGCAAAGGTTACCGCCATTGAAACCGTTAGTCATCCGGATGAGATGAGTGTTGAGGAATTAGTAGGTGCTTTGCAAACTTATGAATTGACTTTTCCTACTAATCAAGTTTCTTCCAAGTCTTCTTCTAAGCTTACAGGTATTGCATTCAAATCCACAAAGAAAGAAGATAGCGAATCGAGTTCCGACGATGAAATCTCTTTTGCCGATTTGAAGAACAATTGGCGCGGATCACAAAGAAATTTTGTCGGAAATTTGGAAGAATCGAACCGATGGATCTTCATCCACGAAACCATCTAAAGGATCATCGGGTTCTAAATCCTCTAACCTCAAATTCCTTGCAAAACCTTCTAAGGAAAAAGATGAATTCGAAGGGGAAATCCGATGTTATAGATGCAAAGGCTACGGCCATATTTCAACGGATTGTCCTACTCCGAAATTATATAAAAAGAAGGCTTTGCAAGCGAAAACTTGGGACGATTTTACTTCTAATGAATCAACCTCAAGTAAAGAGGAAAAAAATCGTTGCTTCTCATGCCTCTCATTTTCCCTCTTCTAATAATTGTTTATCATCATTAGTCACTAACTCTACTCCTTTGATTTTGTATGAAACATCAACAACCGGCGGAGAGTCATCAAGTGAGGGGGAGTCGGACGAGGAAGAACTCGTTGAGGCATATCAACAACTTCTTGCGGAATCTAAGAAGATGGCCAAACATATCAAGAAGTTGAGAAAGCAACGACTTGAAGATCAAGACGAGAATCATGCTTTAAAGATCAAACTTCATGATCTCGAGGAGGAACGAGAGCTTTTATTGGATAATAATAAATCCTCCAAGAAAAGATAAATCAATCGGAAACGGTCGTTAATTCCCATATTAACAAGATTGTTTTCTTGAAAAGCAGTTGAGGAAATACATGTCACCAATCAAGCATTGACCAAGCAAGTTCATCAACTTAAATCCGACATACAAAGGATTTCAACCGGTTCCAAGAAACTTGAATGTATGTCCGGATTAGGTCAAACAAGCAAGGTTGGTTTGGGATTCAAAAAGAACCAAACTGTGAATGCTTCAAGTTCCACAATGAAATTGAAAGGAAGAACTTGTCACCTATGTGGACTTGAAGGACATTTGGTGAAGAATTGCCCGAAAAAGAGAAAGAAGAGTCCTTCGGCAACTTCATCTACGGAGCGAACTCAACGGAATCAAAGACACATCAAGTCAAAGGAGTTCACTCAACCCACCAAAGGTCCGAGCCACAACATCAATCATTCAAGTGGATCACTGCGAGGCAAAGACCTAAGGTGGATCAACAGTCAAAGCGGACAACCCCCGGCCACAACGAATCAAGACAACCCAAAATCCAGCGATTTTGGATTCGGAAAGGTGATATCTTTCCTTGTCTTAAGTTCTAAATAGCTTATGACTGTATGTAATGCTTTGATTAGTTTTCCTTTCATATTTTTCTTAATCTTTGCATTACATGTTCTCAATGCTCTTACGTTTTTATACTTGTTTTTGAACAAAAGGGTTTTTAACTGAACAAGTGCATTGAATAAAAGGGCTTCACTTTTATTCACTCCAAATTAATTTTATTTGGATTATCAACTTTACTCCTTAATCATAATCTTGAAGATACTTCATTATAGGAGTTTTTGATTTTATAAGCATCAAATTTTAGAAATCATGTGTGATCTTAGATGCTTAATCTATCTCGGTTGTGTGAATTCATTGTGATAAACGTGAGACAACCGATAGACTAAAATTTGGGGATTTAATTCTTTCACGTAAGAGATTGCATTTCTTTCAAGGGTATTGAAATGATTTGCAAAAGATGTGGAAAGAGTTACATCCGAAAGGAGTGTGAAAACTACCACCACATGTAGGAAAGAGCTGCCCCCACCCCCCGGTCGTCCAGTTTGTGTGTGAAGCTACCACATGTTATGGATGCTTGATAGTATTTATGAGAAAATCTTTAGTTGAAGCATTTGGAGATTTATATGCCAAACCTCTTATATTTTGAACAATCTCCTGGTTGGTATAAGGTGGGATAGTTGAAAGATGCTCAAGAGCCACCCTTAGGTATTTTAGTGCTTATCTCAATTTGAAAGGGTAGAATTCAAGATTGATGTCGTTTGGAAATCTCCGTTAGTCATCTTTGTAAATCCGTTACATCTTGATAGCTTTGGATCTCAAGATTATTTTTGATTGACTTGTGTTTGATGAATATAACATGAAAAATGGTTTATAATGTTTACCTTATTTTTCATGATTTTGGAGTAAATCTTTTTATTTGTGAATTAATTGGATTGAATGACATCTGTGTGAATTCACTGTTTTAAAGCACTTAAATTGATTCTTGATGGAATACAAATCGGTATTTGAAAGATTCTAAAATCTGGATTTGTTTCAAGAAATTATTAATTTTTGCTTTCTGGTACCGGTACGCAATCTGCATTTTTGTATATATACAGAACTGAGCTTTTATCTCTCTTTCTCATGAACTAATTTTGTTAGTAATTTCCTTTTGTCTAGTATGTTTCACTGTTTGACAATTTGTGACAAAAAGGGGGAGAAGAGAAATGGACGGAGATGAGATCATCAAGAGAGGACAAACGAAACGAAAATGGAAAAATGGGGGAGAACGGAAAATGATGATCGTACCACAAAGGGGGAGAACATAGATGCTCAAGAACATGGAGAACATGTTAGAGATGCTCAAGATAGGGGGAGACAAAGAAAGGTTGAAAGAGCTGGGAAAAAACAAAAGAACCAAAAGGATGAATCAAATGTAGGATTTAATGTCTAACGACTGACGTTTGATTTTGTTTGGAGTTTTGTTTTGCAGGAATTACATCACTTTAAGACTCCAAGTCCTAAGTCATAGAGTATGTTCTAGGACCTGTTTGGTTCAAATGTAATTTTGTATTTATTGGATCTTTCACGCAAAGAAAATCAATGTTTTGGTGATAACATTGAATTTTGATTTTTGGTTTTAAGAATAAGTGACTTGAGCGCTTTTATGTATTTTGGGTTTTGTCACGAATTGCCAAAGGGGGAGATTGTTACGGCATTTTGGTATTGGCATATTTCGTGAGTCAGTCAGTGAGTTGAGTCGGAGTCTTAAAGGGATCAAATTGTCAATCAGCAATCAAAGACTTAGAGAAGATTCAACAAGAGCTCAAGTTGACACTCAGTGTCTTGAATCTTGAAGATTGAAGTTGAAGAATTGTGGATCAGTTACATCAATCTCAAGAAGAAAGTATTCAAAAGGATCAGGTATGTTAACTAAATAATTTTGGTGATCCGAATACTTTCTTATAGTGTAGAAACACTTGGATGAATTTTTAATTGCATAATAATCAAAAACTGGTGTTCGGACATGTTCAGGATCCGGATCAGGCCAACGATCCGGATCCCGAAGGTTGTTGCTTCATACAAGACTTCGATCCGGATCCATGCAATTTCCGATCCGGATCCCGAATGTTAAGTTTTCTGATTTGTATGAACGATCCGGATCGGGCAATGCGATCCGGATCCCGAACCCTTGGTTTTCTGGAATCGTCAATCTCGTTACGACGATCCGGATCGCAGTAAATCCGATCCGGATCGCCGTCCTGAAAATTTCCAGATAAGGTATGTTTTTGATTCTTATCTCTTTCCAAAGGTTTCTAAACTATAAATAGACACTTAGGGTTTCTCAAAAACGTGGGAGCTACGGCCGATCTTTTTATAAAACACTTGAGAGCAACCCTAGAGGCTAGGTTTTCATCGTTCTTCTTTATAGCCTCTTTTAGGTCAATTCGATGGTTCTTTCAAGAACATATCTTTTGTCGAATTGATCTAATCTTTGCTTAGAGATTTCTTCTACGGTTCTTCATTGATAATCTAAGCAAAGGATCACCATCGAAGTCAATATTCTTATCGACTGAGTTTGCGTCGTGGATTCGACGTGGCATCGTGGATTCGGTGTGCTAAAGGCGTTTCGTGGATTCGAAGCGTGCGTTCGTGGATTCGAACGTGAGCAGTGGACGTGCAAAACGGTGGAGCGCGAGGTCCAAGAAATTGAAGGAGGGGTTAAATCCGTGGAGACGGTAATCACCTTGTTATTCTTCTTTTCTTAGGGATTGTTATTGCGTGGATATCCAACCGGTCAGCGCAAGGTCCGAAGAAGCTGAAGGAGGGGTTGAGTCCGTGGAGTCGGTAATCACCTTGTTATTCTTCTATTCTTAGTGGATTGTTATTGCGTGTTGGTCCCGTGGTTTTTCTCCTGGATTGGAGTTTCCACGTAAATCTCGGTGTGCTGTTTTTATTTTCCGCATTGGTTTTTATTTTGCACTGAGATTGAGTTTTTAAGTATTACACCTATTCACCCCCCCTCTAGTTGTTTGATAGTACCTATTTAGATCCTTTGGGATTCATAACTCTACATGGCAAACCTCACTGAGCACGTGTGTCAGTTGACGCAACAGCAGCAGGCCGCGACGGTGACGGTCGCCCCGGGTCCCCCACAGGGGCCGACAGCACCGGCCGCGGCACCACCGACAGTGCCACCGCCGACGGCGGCTACGGGACCGGCGCCGGGGACAACCAGCAGGGTTACCCTGGAGGAGACTGTAGTCACACCTACCCCTACCGTGGCTGCCGCCGCCGCGATGGAGGGGACGGTTGTGATGACCGAGCGGGATCGGGTGCGGGCCAACCTGAAGGACTTCAAGAAATACGACCCACCCACGTTCGAAGAGGACACGACTGATCCTTGGGTCATCGAGAAATGGGTGGGGTCGATGGAGAAACTTTTTGAAGACTTACTCATGGAAGATGACGAGCGGGTTCCCCTAGCAGTCCACTGCTTGGAGGGGAACGCCCGCTTGTGTGGAAGACGGTACGCCCCGATCCTGCTAACGGTACCGCACTTCCGTCCTGGGCAACTTTCAAACAGGAGCGTTCGGGGCCTTCTTCACCAACAGTGTCAAGAAAAAGTTGGAGGATGACCTGAACCACATCCAGCAGGGGAACCGGACGGTCATGGAGTATCACGGGAGTTCGTCCGGCTAGCAAACTGCGTCCGTTCGTCATAAGGGACGAGGCTCACAAGGCGCAACTCTTTGTGGATGGCTTGCGGAGCAATATCTTCGAGGTGGTGCAAGCAGCCGAACTGCACACCACCTTCTAGAAAGTGGTCGACAGAGCCACTACGGTTGGAGCGGGGTTTTGCGGTCACCGCGCCAGAAGGGAGAACTCGACGCGGCTGGAGGACGGAAGCGGCAACAGCAGAACTCGGGTGGAGGTTCTTGGAGGTGTTCTGATGCAACAGGGGAAAGTGATGCCTACGCGTCCAGGCAACTGAAGGATTACGAAAAGAACTACCTGATACACGACTTAGAATTGGCTGCAGTAGTCTTCGTTTTTAAAACTGTGGAGGCATTACCTTTTTGGAGTCCACTGTAACGTCTTCCGGATCATCAAGTCTTAAGTACATCTTACCCCAAAAGAAATTAAACTGCGGCAGCGGCAGCGGCGGTGGCTAGAGTTGTTGAAGGATTACGACTTGACGATTCAAATACCATCACGGGAAGGCAAACGCGGTGGCAGACGCCTTGAGCAGAAAAGGGCATCAGGAAGGGGCGTCTGGTGAGCGCGATAACGGAGCAGAACCACTTGATCGCGGAGTTCGCACGAATGCAGTTGGAGGTGTGCCACAGCCACGTTATGCGACTTCTAACCTTGGTGGTTCAGCCGACGTTACTTGAGAAGATCCAGGAGGAGCATCCCAGGCAGGACCGACCCACACTTACAGCGCATACGAGACAAGATTCCCTGGACCAATGATGGGCGATTTTGCGGTGGAGAACGAGGGCACCATACGGTTTCGCGGACGAATCTGCGGCCGGATTCGTCGGAGTTGTTGAAGGAGGAAATCTTGACAGAGGCACACAGGGCACCTTACTGCGGCACATCCAGGGGGCACGA
>JAQNDB010000221.1:78017-111043 GCA_029204045.2 Tillandsia leiboldiana | reverse complement strand
ATCACCATTGCTAATTCACAGCCCTCTCCGTCGTATTTCAGTGCAAACATTCCCTAGGCTTCATTTCTTGGAATTTTGAGCTCATTCTTGGTTCTATGTTTTGCACAAGAGGTAAGGCTACAATCGTCGTTTTCAACTCTCCCTCATATCTCTGATTTTACAGAGTTTTCGGGCCATCTTTTGGACCCTTTGTTTCAGTCTGGTTTTGGGGCAGCCTTAGTATTTTGGCTTTTCTGAATTGTAAAGTGGTAATATTTGGATAATTTTTGCGGGGAAATTTCCAGACTCGAAGATCTACATATTGGTAAGTAACATTTTCCCCCCATCTGAGTTTGTATTAGGGTTTTTGGCATGATTTTGGAGCCTGCTGCATTCGTGTACAGATGGAACTTGGTGGATAGCTCAAAGGTTTTTTTTGGGTTTTCGCCTTCATCCGAGCATGAAAATTGGAGTTCTTTAGCGCAATTGCATCTACTCTCGACAAGGTCCAATGGTTACCTCTCTTGTAGGAGTTGGGCTCAATTGGTTTTAGGTACATTAACAATATTTCCATGTGTTGGTTAATGGATTACTGCAGTCCCTGTTTTAGTTTTGATTTGAGCAATGCACCTTGGAATGTAGATAAACTTTTGGATATAAGGTCTTTTTCAGAAATTCAAGTTGGTACTTCTTCTAACTTCAAGGTGAGCAATTATCTTTTATGATCTGTGGATGAATCCCTTTGGAAACCCCCTAATTAAGCTTGAAATGCTAGCAAGTTTATGTAGCAGTTCTTGGACAGCATTGGGATTTTTTGCTTCTTGATTGTTACGGTGAAATTAATGGTGGATTTTTGAGCATGAGATGTTTGTACTGATAGAGGAGAATCTTTGTTTTACTGCTGGGAACTTCACTTGAGTTATTGGGGCTGCACTTACATCTTCTTTACTTAGGTCTATTGCTGAAATTCTGGAATTAATGCGCCGCGTGCATTGTTTCTGTGGTTGTGCCCAATCCGTGAGGCGGATTTGGATGATTTTCGCGGCATCGGACTCCTGGTGAGGATACAGGATTACTCACGCCAAATTTCAGCTACAGTGGGCCGGAGCGTCAAGCTACAGTGGGTGTTTCGTCTCCAGAACCGTGGGGTTCTCTAATTCTATGTATAGAATGCATGCATGTTAGTGTACCAATATCTGATTGAGATGCAAGTTTGATGATGACATTCGGTTGGTGATTGTATGATGGTATTGGAGATAGCCTGATGGAAACTTGCTAGATAACATATTCATGTCTGGTAAATTGAGAGCATGCTTAACTTCTTGGTATAGCCGATAGCTTGATAGGTGAGCATATGAATGATATAGTTCTTGTGTTTGAGACTTTCATGATTTATGTACACTTTATATATCTTTGGGATACTACATGTTCGATGATCGATTTACCTATGCTAGTTGGAGCATGTTTAGGGAGATGAGGCAGATGTTATTTGGATATTGGTGTTTATATCCCTTAAGTTTCTTGCTCATGTTTTAGTTTATTTAATGCTATTATTGGAACTTGACCTAGTACCCCGTCATATGCTGCAGCATGTTTAACCAGACCGGTAGAGAACCGTCACTTGGGCTAGGTTCTTTTATGCTTTAGATTTTTCCCACACTTTGCATCTTTCTTAACAATGTTTGCCTCGCCCGGGTAGTGGGCCGAGGGTCAGGTTTCTGTGGGATTTTGTTGCACTCGTCCTGGGGCAGAGTGTAGTCTGGTAGATGAGTTTAGTTTGTGCTAGTGTTTTGGGAACCGTGGGTTTGACGGTGGTCCCAGTCGTTGAGTGTGCCGACCATGTTGTTGGCCCGAGTTGTGGGTCGTTCCTGGCTGTGGAGTATCTCCAGCCAGTGTGTTTGTGCTGTGAGCTATTGGAGAGGCGAGTGTCTCGAGTTTCGTGTGAGCTGATGAGCTGAGTCGTCGAGTGCTCCGACTGTTGTGCGAGATGTTTTGAGGATTGAGTCTTTCCGTTCAGTGCGTAGCGTGGATTTTTGACTATAGCCTGCAGTTGCCACTTGAGCTTGACAGAGTGCGCGGATACCCTGTCATGCGTCGTTGGATACGCGCATCCTCGTCCCGTGGTCGACCTCGAGGCGGACGTGCGGGGTGGTCTCGCACACGTGCGGACCACGGTACGCGCGACTTGTCGACGTCCAGTTGGCGCCAGTGAACGTGGCAGTTACAGTACGACCGTCCCCTGGCTGGGCCAGTTAGTGGCACTACGGACATACCTACAGCAGTAGGTAGCGCAGGTTTGACTGGACCCTATGCGCAGTCAGTGTATTGGGTGACTGTACTGTGTGAGTTGTAGATGCATCATATTATCATCTGTTCCACTACTGAGCATATAGAGGAATAAGACGCATGAGTACTAGAGTTTTCTCCAGCTTTTCCTGCCCCTTCCATTTTCAGGTTTTATTTTGTTACTTTATGCCTCTAGCAGAACTAGTGGGCAACCGTCGGGCTTGTTGGCGGCAACCCACTGAGAACTACTGTGGATGTATTCTCACACCCCCTCGTGGTGTCTTTTTCCCCCCAGAACTCCTCTACTGTTCCTGTTGCTCCTGTTGCTGTCCTTCTGACCGAGGCGAGAGAGTCGCGTGCTAGTTCCCTACCCGTCGTTGGAGTGTAGCGGTACCCCCTTCAGAGGAGAGCTTCAGTGAGATTAGTCTACTTCTTTTCCCTCTGTTGAGAGACCTTTGTTGTGAGGTATAGAGTTGTATTTTATTTACAGTTTGAGAGACTGATGTAGTGAGGATGTTTTTTGTATTGAGAGCTTGTACACTGTTGTATCTATTGGAAATCACCCTTTTGAGTTTTTGTACCAGAGGATTTTGTCTATGATTATTTTTGGGAGACGGACATTGTTGTTTTATTTCCAGTTGTACAGTGTTTGATTTTAGATATACAGCAGGTTTTTATTTATAGCTCTGATATCTGTTTAGCTGTAGTACTTTTCTTGCAGGTAGGACCTTCGCCTATGCGAGTTTGGCATAGGTGGCGGATCTGTTGGCGAGCCCGGGTCGCAGTTTCGACCCCGGGGCGTGACAGCTCCCCTCGAGTGCCACTCCGGAGGTAGGCTTTTCGGACCCAGCCATGTGTGCCGGTCTGATACTTTTTTTGGGGATGCGAGCCGTGCGGGCCGGTCCCGCGTTTTCGAGCCATGTGTGCAGATTCTGCTGAGCAGGCAATGCCAGTTTTATGGTGGCAACCAGATTGGGTTATTACTGGCATTTACTTTCTTGTTTTACTCGTGTCAGGGGGACCGGTGGAGTCTTGTAGCTGTGTTTAGACCAGTGCTAGTGTTGTTGGGATCCATTTGGGGACTGTGGCCCCGAGGTCTTTGTGAGTTGTTGACCGTTGTGCGAGAGGCTCGGTGATCTTGAGTTTATTCCGTTCTGAGAGAGAGCGTGGATTTTGACTATAGCCTGCATGAGCCACTACTCGATAGCGAGTTAGTCCGTTTGGACGCCCTACGTAATTCCTGCCCGTCAGCGGGAGGTGGTTGTAAGTGGGCGCAGGTTTGACTGGACAAGATGTGGCAGTCAGCTCGATTGGTCGATTGTGCACTTCATGTGCTAGTGTTGCATACCATTATTTGGTTCTCCCCTTTGAGCATTTAGATAGAGGCATGGTAGCTGTTGAGAGTCTCCAGCTTTCGTATTTCAGTCCTTACGGCTTTGGTTATTTTTATGTCTCTTGAGGACTTAGTGGGCAGACCGTCAGGTCTGGCGGTGGTACCCACTGAGAACTCCCTTTTTGGTGTAGTTCTCACACCCTTTGGGGGTCTTCCCCTCCTTTTTTCCTTCCTCTCCCTTGTTTTGCAGAGTCTTAGCGGGTGTTGCGGATTCTGCGGTGGTTGTTCGAGGCGAGGGAGTCGCGTGCTAGATCCCTACCCGTCGTTGGAGAGTAGCGGTACCCCTTCAGAGAAGATCTTCAGTAGATTAGTCGTTTATTTCTCCTCTTTCGAGAGACTGATGTAGTGAGGATATATTATGTATTGAGAGACTGTACACTGATGTATTTATTGGAGTTACCTCCCGGTTAGTTCAGAGCTTGTATTTGAGGATATTGTATTATTACTTTTTGGGAGACGGACATTGTTGTATTATTTCCAGTTGTACAGTGATTGATTTTAGTTATACAGTAGATTTTTTATTTACAGCTCTGATATCTATTAGCTATAGTACTTTTCTTGCAGTAGGACGCTTCGCCTATGCGGGTTTGGCATAGGTGGCGGATCTGTTGGCGAGCCCGGGTCGCAGTTTCGACCCGGGGCGTGACAGATTAGAGTGGTATCAGAGCCTAGGTTGTAGGTCATGGTGGACTTAGAAACCCTAGGCTTATGGTTTGACCCTTGGTTGACTTCGTGAGAGTCGTGATTTAACGAGAGTCCTGATTGAGTTTTATACCTCTCCCAAGGGACGGAGGAGTGATTGGCATGTTTATTCTCCTAAGTGATTATGTTGGCTGCAGACAACATAATGCTGTGGAACGGGTGACATGCTTTGACTTTCGCTGGATTGGGTCGAGCGTTGTTGTGTGCTGTTTTGTTGTTTCGTCGTGGCTAGCTGTGTCTCCCCGACGCTGGGTTTTGACCCTTGTGCTTCCTGTCATAGCATTGAGCTTGAGCGGTTGGTTTTGGGCCGGATACCCGGATTGAGGTCAGAGAGTTCCAGACCCAGATGACAGGATCGTCTGAGGCCTATCAGCGACAGAGTGAGCGAGCAGCTGGTTTTAGTGACACAATTGTCGGAGCAACGGGCAGCTCGACAGTGCTTCCTTCCGAGACCACCCGGTTGCAGTATCCTCAGTGGCAGGGATTTCTGTGGCACCGATGGAGTGAGCAGCCCCCTCTGTGCCAATGTTTAGTGCCGAGCACCGAGGCAGGGTGGATAGTTGACAGTTGGAGAGCTGAGGGGACATGATCGATTTATTGAGCCAGATTTGGCATATGAACCACCCCGACTCGTAAGATTGAGTTTGGAGCCTTTGGAGGCAGAGTCGTGGCTGGTGGTGATGGAGTGATCAATTGAGAGCCTCCTTGTGCTAGGGAGTTTATGCAGTTGTTGAACTGCGCGCTTCGGGTTTCGAGGGACGAGGCGCATAGGATATGTGAGACTGGGAGTGGATTACGCCAGGACACCTTTCAGTTTATTCAGTCCCTCTGTTATAGGTTTTTGACGCCTCGTTAGAGTAGGCATTGTGTTTGGAGCGTGGCGTTGCAGTTCCTTTGGATAGGGATCTGCCGCCAGGGGTGAGTTCTGGATTTTGGCGCTTGGCGCCAGGTGATGGAGGACAAATCGGCCGGCAGAGGCATTTCTGATTTCTTTTCCAGGATAACGGTTCCCGAGATGCCCGAGAATGGGTGAACCCCGATGGCAGCATCAGCATCTATATCAGAGTGGCGCAGCGGTAGCATGGATTTATTATCTGCGAAGGACCTTATTCGTTGCCTCAGTGTGAGCAGAGACAGAGGTCGTGCTCCCTATGTGGATAGTCCTGATTTTTCAGCAAATTGAGCGACAACCACTTGCATCGAGTGGATGAATCTGTGCCGCCCGGTTGGAGGGCGCCACGGTAGTGGATCGAGTTGTCGCAGGTGTGTTTCATCACAGCATCGGAGTTAGAGCATGTTGCATTCCTGCATGGACTAGAGGCAGATTTGTTACCGCGTGCACTCGAGGTACAGGTTCCTGTTAGTGCTGTGCATGTGGAGGAGGCTTGTGGATCATGTCCAATGCAGTTGAGGCCGCGATTTGTACCGGCAGGCTTATTGGTTATTGTGGCAGTTCGGTGTTTCGACCCAGTGCTTGGGTTTTGTTTGGCACAATGCCACAAGATGTTGACTGCGGAAAGTGAGGACCTTGACCTTCTGCGAGGCAGTCGAGAGAAGGCTTGATGGTTGAGATAGTTAGAGCACACAGGTTATAGCGACAGTGTGAGAGGTGCTTACGGCGGCACCGGACCCAAGGATATCTCTATTGCCACGAGATCCCGGGTGTGATTTCACCTGAGCTGTTTGTGATGGCCGCCTGTTAGGGAAATAGAGATTGAGTTTGACGTGGTTCGGGGGAACCGCGCCACCCTCGACAGCACCTCATTGGATATCGCCTGTAGAGCTGAGAGAGCTGATGGCGCAGTTACAGGATCTGATGGATCGAGGGGTCTGTTTTACACCCTAGTGCCACGCCGTTGGGAATACGGTGGTTGATGCCCACGCCGTTGGTATAACGCGGTGATGCCACGCCGTTGGTAGACGTGGTGATGCCACGTCGTTGATACACGACTGTGAGGGTCCTTTTATGGTTTCGGGTGTAGACAGGTCCGGGTGGTATTTAGGGCCTTTTGATGGAGCTATACTCCGGCAATTAGTGTATGAGCGAGTACCTCACTTGGAATCAGACCGTCGAGGACTTTGCCTAGATGGCATTCAGGATCCGTTAAGGGCATTATGAGAGGCTAGTGAGGCCAAATGGAATAATTAAATGCCCTGTTGTCCTTGAGATTCGAGGAATTGTGTGTTCCAGTTGTACCTAGACGGATTGGGAGTGGTGTTCTCCATGGATATTTGATTTACCTCCCAGAGCGATTTGGAGCACGAGGGGCACTTGTGGAAGTGCTACCATGCATGTGTGGATGAAGCTGTATGCCAAGTTATTGAGGTACGAGTTTTAAGCTTCTGAAGCATACCATCTGGGGTCACTTTGTGTTGGGCCGTAGGGGCGCGGTGGAATTCCGCCAATATGGATGCTATTTGGAATTGGCCGAGATCGACAATTATTGTCGAGGTGAGGAGCTTCTTGGACTGGTCAATGCCAGGAGAGCTTGGCAATTGGATGATGAGACTGATACCAGCGCCAATGTTGTATTTCCAGTGTTGGGAGAAGGATCTACGAGTTATAGTGATACCTCCCATAGTGACGTGGAGTTACCGATTGGGTTATTGTTGGGCACGTCTGGATTTCCCCGACAGGGCCACTGTGTTGGCAGATCCTGGAGCAGGAGAGCTGTCTGGGGTTGAGTTGATGATTCCACAGCTGGCGCTGTATGGACTGTTGGGGCAAACATGGCTAGTGGTTGTGTCCCTGAGGGTTCCTTCGGATGATAGACCGCGGCTGAGTAGTTCACTCGGATGGTCAAGATTCGGGAGTGACCGAGTGAGGACCCCGTCCTTGTTAGGATTCTTTCCTTATTGGATGATAATGTGGGTACGCTTCGGGTTGCCTTGGTTGAGTTGACACAGGATGTGGTTTGGTGCATGTTGCACTGGTGGTTATTTTGTTTCCCCCAGCCTTTTGACGGATCCCCTGTCGTTTTTTTCACGTCTCAGCACAGGAGTGATGTGCTTCTGGATCCCTCGCCCGTGATTGACTCGCTCCATTTTGAGAACTAAGAGTGTTTGGAGTACGAGGGACGCCCGTTACGAATTCTGGCTTGTGAGATTAGAGGTCGCGCAATCGGGCTATGCCGTACTGGTTGTCGCTGTTGTTGTTGTTGAGAGTAATCACGGGGAGTGAGTGGGTGACTTAGGAGATGGAGATGATGTTGTTGAGTACTTACCCTTGGTGTTTGTGACGATGTTGTGACTCCTGGTGGAATTGAGCTAGTTTCGAGGATGAAACTTTCTTTAGTGGGGGAGGATGTGAGGACCTGGATCCCCACGACGAGATTACTGGTTGAACAGCAGCTTCTGGAGTCCTATATGGTGTGTCGGTGGTGTTTGTGCATAATTTGGACACAAGTGATGGACTTCGGGCTTAAATAAATAAATCATGTGAGTAATCGGAGGACCCCGTCGGATGTTTAGGAGTGGTTTCGCGCGAAGCGAATATTAAAATTGGACTCAGCGCGAAGTTTGGACCAAAGAATACCTTTCCGGATGCCTTCGGCAAATTTTAGAGTTGAATTAGGCAAATCGGACATCGGATTTGGATTCAGCGCGCGAAAACGATGAAAATAGACTATTCACTTGTATTTTTTCGGAGCTCGGATGACGCGCACAGGATTTCGAGGCTGTAGGCACTGTTCCGGCAGGCCGGGGGGCAGCGTCGGCGGCGGCGGGCAGCGCGGAGCATGGCGCGCGGGCGCGGGCAGGCGGCGGAGCAAGCGCGGCAGCGCGGGCGCGGGCGCGGGCAGCGCGGGCGCGGGCGCGGGCAGCGCGCGTGCGCGGGCAGCGCGCTGGCAGCCGTGGTGTTGCGGGGTTTGGAGTGCCACGTGGAGGCTTTCTACTGGTTTGCTTTGGACACGTTGCATGGGTTTTTACTGGTTGGTGCGGTGGTCGCGGTCCCACGGAGGAGCGTGGAGTGCTGTGGACCGGCGGGCCCGTGGCTGCCACTGGTTGGGCCGTCCCACTTGCACCCGTCCACGAAACTGGTGTAGCGGCCTCGGGAAGCGTGCATGGCAGAGGTGCAGGCGGCGGGGCAGGGCGCACGTGGGCGCGCGCTGACCGGGGTTTCCCGCGCATGGGCGTGCCACGCGTCGGCTGCAGGGTGGACCACGCGGCGCGTGGCTAGTGGAGGATTTGGCTGTACGCTGTGCAGGGGTGACGTGTCGCAATCTCAGCGTACCGGGCGCGCGTTGGACGGCTGATCGGGAGTCACTGTTGGCGCCCGAATCTTTCGGGCGCCCGGAAATTGTCCCCCAATGTGCCTTTTTCATCCAGATTTCAGCCTATAAATAGGTAGCAGGGGCCTATTGTGCAGGTTTTTTCTGGCATTTCTGGAGCTCCCCTTCTTCGCAGAGCCTTCTACTTCATCTCCTCCACCCTTCGAAGGATTTTCGGGATTTTTGGAGGACGTGCCATCTACGCTATTTGCGACGCGGCGCACAGCGACGCACTTTGGATTTTTGGCTATTACCGTCGCTCTTCAGTCCGCGAGGCACACCGGATCACCCCGATGGAATTTTGAGTCTATTTTCATGGCAGCGTGTTCACGAGAGGTAAGTCTTCGTTTTCCGTGTTGTTCACTTCTCCTCATTTTGAGTTTTCGGCACTAATCCCGAGGTGTTTCTGTGACCCCTTTTCTGCTGCGAGATTTTGGACAGCGGAGGCTTGTCGATTTTCTATCTCGACCTACGAGCATCGGAACGAGACTTTAAGGACTCGATTGACATCTACTCTCCGAGAGGAACGCGCTCATATTTTTATTGGATTTTTCTGAGGACTTTTCGAAGGTGAGATTTAAGCTTCTTTAGGGTTGTATCCAGCAGTTTTGCAGTATTGAGGAGTACCGGCGCCCCGCGTTGATTAATTTGTATCTTGGCCTACAGGTGTCGGAACGGGGCGTATGAATACTCGTTTTGGGGCTACTCGTCGCGAGG
The DNA here is from genome assembly GCA_029204045.2 of Tillandsia leiboldiana. Taxonomy (NCBI): domain Eukaryota; kingdom Viridiplantae; phylum Streptophyta; class Magnoliopsida; order Poales; family Bromeliaceae; genus Tillandsia; species Tillandsia leiboldiana. The sequence goes on along the minus strand of JAQNDB010000221.1, from coordinate 101,698 downwards.
ATCGCAATCGTGAATTTTCTGGAATTTTTGGAGCACTGCTTGGAGGTGAGAATGCCCCTCTGTGTGCTGTTTGGGAAAAACAGTAATGCTGTTTTGTGTACGTTTTGGGGTATGATTAGTGAATTGAGTTGTGTTGTGCGTGTTGTGGAATTTGTAACTCGGCCACCGGGACACGGATTTTGACGTGCAGGTACTCGTTTCGAAGGTCTCGACGCGGCGATCGCGACAGTATTTTTGTCGGATTTTTCAGAATCCGTTCTGTAGGTGAAAACTACACATCTTCGGGGCTGTTTTCTGATGTTGTATATACTTGGATATTTTGGGGAATAAACTGTAACCTTGAACCTTTTGTTGTCCCCAAGAGGGTTCGCGAGTATTTCTGAACCTGCTGGAATTGGAGATAGTGGATTCCGGGTATTTTTAGCTGATTGGAGCCGAGGCTTGCGCGACATGTACCGAGGGTGCAGCTTTAGCAGATTTTGGAATGTGAGCGTCTACACTCTTCACCGACTTCAGGTTTGCCATGGTTTAAGCGCTTCAGGTGGGTAAACTTAGTAATTGCAACTGTTAGAGGGAATGGCAGGGTTTATATGCATGTTATGCCTAATGGGAGGTGTAATAGTGGATGTTCATGTATGGTTAAGATAAGCTTACCTGTGAGAATGTCACCCTCTATGATTGATAGCATGCCTAATTTAATGTGCAACCAATATGAGCGAGAGGTAAGCATGGAAACGGCCTAGATCATATGGATTGATGTTTACCTGATAATTGTACATGCTTGTTGAACTAGAGACTTAACATGCAATAGACAGATTATATTTATCCCACACTAGATGATATAGAGATCATACATGTTTATTCAGTGGCCTATTTATGAGAGATTGGTATATCATAGTGGGAATATTGTAGTATGCTTTGCTACTATATGTTTTACTCTCTTTTATTGTTTCCAAGGACAAAAGCATGCTTGAATGGACTTGTAGTTAGGCCATCTTTTACTGCTGCACTACTTATTGGAACTTGACTTAGGAGAAACCATGCTTTTCCTTTATCCTCCTTATTAGTCAGGTGGTCAGTGTTGCTCGGGTTCGAGCAGGGGTCTGGGTAGTGTAGTCGGGACTTTGTGTCTGGGACAGGTTGGATTAGTTGTGGGGCTTTGCGGCAACCGCGGATATTGGGCGGTTGACCGGATGCTTATCTATGCACCAGATTGGGTAGCAATTTTCTCTAGTGGATGGAGTTTCCCACTTATCGTTTAGTTTCATCCGATTGAGGTCGGGCCTTTCTTTAGTGGTTGAGTTTTCCCAATTTGATCAGATTTATGATCAAAGTCCTGCTATACAGAGATACTTGTTACTGAGATACTTTACTCGTGCGGGTCGCTCCCCTCGAGCACCACTCCGGAGGTAGGCTTTTCGGACCCAGCCATGTGTGCCGGTCTGATACTTTTTTGGGATGCGAGCCGTGCGGGCCGGTCCCGCGGTTTCGAGTCATGTGTACAGATTCCACTGAGCAGGCAATGCTAGTTTTACTGGTGGCACCAGATTGGGTTATTACTGACATTTACTTTCTTGTTTTACTCGTGTCAGGGGGACCGAGTGGAGTCTTGTAGCTGTGTTTAGACCAGTGCTAGTGTTGTTGGGATCCATTTGGGGACTGTGGCCCCGAGGTCTTTGTGAGTTGTTGACCGTTGTGCGAGAAGCTCGGTGATCTTGAGTTTATCCGTTCTGAGAGAGAGCGTGGATTTTGACTATAGCCTGCATGAGCCACTACTCGATAGCGAGTTAGTCCGTTTGGACGCCCTACGTAATTCCTGCCCGTCAGCGGGAGGTGGTTGTAGGTGGGCGCAGGTTTGACTGGACAAGATGTGGCAGTCAGCTCGATTGGGTCGATTGTGCACTTCATGTGCTAGTGGTTGCATACCATTATTTGGTTCTCCCCTTTTGAGCATTTAGATAGAGGCATGGTAGCTGTTGAGAGTCTCCAGCTTTCGTATTTCAGTCCTTACGGCTTTGGTTATTTTATATCTCTTGAGGACTTAGTGGGCAGACCGTCAGGTCTGGCGGTGGTACCCACTGAGAACTCCCTTTTTGGTGTAGTTCTCACACCCTTTGGGGGTCTTCCCCCTCCTTTTTCCTTCCTCTCCCTTGTTTTGCAGAGTCTTAGCGGGTGTTGCGGATTCTGCGGTGGTTGTTCGAGGCGAGGGAGTCGCGTGCTAGATCCCTACCCGTCGTTGGAGAGTAGCGGTACCCCTTCAGAGGAGATCTTCAGTAGATTAGTCGTTTTATTTCTCCTCTTTTGAGAGACTGATGTAGTGAGGATATATTATGTATTGAGAGACTGTACACTGATGTATTTATTGGAGTTACCTCCCGGTTAGGTTCAGAGATTGTATTTGAGGATATTGTATTATTACTTTTGGGGAAACGGACATTGTTGTATTATTTCCAGTTGTACAGAGATTGATTTTAGTTATACAGCAGATTTTTTATTTACAGCTCTGATATCTGTTTAGCTATAGTACTTTTCTTGCAGGTAGGACGCTTCGCCTATGCGGGTTTGGCATAGGTGGCGGATCTGTTGGGGAGCCCGGGTCGCAGTTTCGACCCCGGGGCGTGACACACGGTCTGCCCACTAAGTCTACTGGAGGCATAAGATAACAGAAAAAGACTGGGATAGGAAAACAAAGCTGGATAAGTATCAACAGCTATCATGCCTCTATCTACTATGCTCAAGGGGAAAAACACAGATGATGGCATGCAACCACTCACTACTGACAATATGTCAAGTACAATGCTCAAAGGAAAACTCACTAAGACACATGATATGCATACTCTCTCACAGTAACCCAAATCTCAGTCACTGCCACATAGGGTCCAGTCAAGCCTGCGCCAAACCTACTGCCACTACGCCCAAACAGGACTTGGTCTTACGTAGGGTGTCCCACATGGACTAACTCAATCTCAAGCGAACTCTAGTGTATCAACTAGTCGCATCATCGTAGCCTCGTCAGGCTCGGTATCATCATCGCACCCGGGGCGTAGCTCGAGGGGAGCGACCCCACCGAACTCAAGTATCTCAAGTATCTCATAACTGGCATAGAATGCCAGGCTCAGCAGGCTATAATCCTCGATCAAACAGATCGGTACTCAATGCTCAACTAGCATAACTCAGTCGGAGAAAGACTCCACGACTCGATCTCACAACACTAACCCACTAAAAGAAGGTACAACACAGCTGGGACCGCCGTCACTCCAAACGGCTCCCAAAAAGACACCCCACTCATAGGCGAGAAGAATCGACTGACGCAGCAAAGGTCCGAGAATCCGTTAGGCCGGTGCCTAGAACCCCAATCAAACAAGAACAGACTCTAGGCTCAGCCTATCGACGTTCTCGATCCTTTACCGTTCAGGGATTCGGCCCCTCTCGGTTAAAGTGGGAAACCAACTCAACACACCAAACACACGGGCTGGAGACGCTCAACAGCCGGAACCGCGAAGGGTCCGAAAACCCCGGGAAACTAATACCTACGACCCCAATCAAACAAGAACAGGCTATAGGCGTAGCCTCCCATTGTTTTCAACCCAAGAATGAAATCAACCCTTAGAACCCAGATCACTCACCCCGGTCGGGTGAGGAAATTTAGGAGAAAAGATGACCTTTTTTATAAAATATCATTTCCACTCAACCCCCTTGGGGTGAGGATAAAATTGCCCCTTTTTGAAAACTGTCTTGAATTGAGAAAACCAACTTTTATAGATTTTATTTCTTGAAAAATCAGTTAAAAACAAGGTTATTTTCCGAACTCCCAAGGGTTGATGCCGACGCCCAATCAAACAAGAACAGGCTCTGACGGCCCTAGAAATTCGGAAAGAAAAATACTGGTTTACCAAAATCATGAGTGTCCAAAAACATTCTGGGTTCAAGGTCCTGATAACACACGTGCGCCACGATCACAACATGGTGGTGACGAATAAAACGAAGAAATACCCAAAGATCCGGGATCACCGTTTACCCAAAACGGTTCCCAAAACACTAACACTGGCCTAACACAGCTACCAGACCCCACTCAGCCCCCAAGCCCGAGTGCAACACACGTCCCACAATGTCCTGACCACTCGGCCCACTACTTGGGCGAGGAACTCTATGTCCAGAAAGGAATGCAATGTGTGGGATGTCTAAAGCATAAAAGAACCTAGCCCAGATTGAGGTTCTCTATTGGTCTGGTTACACATGCAACATATGACGGGGGTGCTAGTCAAAGTTCCAATGAAACACTTAAACTAGCATGCAAAATCCAATCATAATAGAATTAGAGAGAAGTCCACAGACTTAGAGATAAAAACCAACCCACCTCGGTAAGCCACCAATTGCTCGTAGACACTTGCAATTGGCCTCCACGCGATTCCTTGCCTCAACCGGAGTCCGCACGCAAAACGGTGCACGCCGCCAGAGTCCGCACTCAAAACGGAGCACGGTGCCGAAACCCGCGCTCAAAACGGAGTCCGCAAGCAAAACGGTTCACGCCGCCGGAGTCCGCACGCAAAACGGAGCACGGTGCCGAAACCCGCGCGCAAAACGGAGTCCTCACGCAAAACGGTGCACCCCGCCGAGGTCCGCACGCAAAACGGAGCACGGTGCCAAAACCCGCGCGCAAAACAGAGCCCGCACGCAAAACAGTGCACCGTGCCAAAATCCGCGCGCAAAACGGAGTCCGCACGCAAAACGGAGCACGCCGTCGGGGTCCGCACGCAAAACGGAGCAGTAAAAATACGGTCCCTAACACAGATAAGAATAAGGGGTCAATCCAATGTCCAAAGGAACGCCCCCAAAACTGTGCCAAAAATACCGCAAAAACAACGCGCGGGACCAACCTCGACTGTGGCGCCCGCCGAACCGGCCCGTTTGGAACACCTCGCGCGCTCCGCGAGGTCCACGGCGCGCCGCCGCACCCCACACAACTCCCTCCCTCTCACTCTCTCACGCTCGGTTGGAGAAGAAGAAGAAAAAGGGGAGAAGAAATGGCGCGAGGTGGAGAAAGAAGAAGAAGAAGAGAAGAAAAAGGAGGAAGGGGTCCACGGACCTGGTCCACGGATCCGGTCCACGGCGCCAGCAAATCGGGAGCCACCATCCGTGGTCCACGAAACCGGGGCGCGTGCACCGGTTCCACGCACGCGCCCCGTGCGCCACGTGGTGCGCACCCAAGCGCGCCACGCGGGCGCGCAGGCTGCGCGCCACACGGGCGCGTGACACCGCGACCCGCGCAGGCGCGGGACACCACGCGCGCCACACGGGCGCGCGCCCCCTCACGCCCGCGCGGGCGCCAAGGGGGGGCCGCCACGTGGCGGCCCCTGCGCTGACCCGCGTAGGCGCGCGTTCCCAACGCGCGCCGGCTACGCGCATCGCACAGCGCGCCTCGAACCGCGTGCCACGCCGCCTAGGGATCCGTGCCGACGCCTCGAGATTCGCGCACGTGCCTCAAAAAACGCGCGCGTCACTCGGGCTCCGAAAAAAGCAAGTAAATAGTCCAATCTCAACGATTTCGCGCGCTGAATCCAAAAACGATATCCGTTTCTCCAAATTCTCATCCGAAAATTTGCCGAATGCCCCCGGATAGCCCACTTGATCCGATTTCCGCGCCGGGTCCAATTCTGAAGTCCGATTTGCCAAATTCCAACTCTAAAAATTCCCGAAGGCAACCGAAGAGGTAATCTTTTATCCAAACTTCGCCCGGAGTCCAAATTTGACATCCGTGTCGCGCGAAACCACTTCTAAACACTCGATGGGTCCTCCAATTTCCCACGGGATCTCCTTTTAAGCCCAAAGTCCAACACTTGTGTCCAAATTGCGCGCAAACACCACCGACACACCACGCAGGCCTCCAGTGATGCAACTAAATCCCAAATTGCGTCACAAATCCATTTCCCGGGCCCGACACGCGCACAAACACTCCCAAAGGCCACAATCCGATAGTAATCTCTTAAGTGGAGATTTCAGGTCCTCACACGTTAGGTCGGTGCTAAGAATCCTATCAAACAAGAACAGACTCTAGGCTCCGCCTAACGAAGTTCCCGGCCCCCTTACGGTTCGGGAACGCGACAACCTCGGTACACCACGCAGAAGATGTCAATTAGGGCCCGAAAGCTCCGGGAGATCAACACCTACAACCCTATCAACAAGAACAGGTTCCAGGCTCGGCCCCCGTGGCTTTCGTCCCGACAAAGGAATGGCCCCTAGAACCCAGACCACTCGAATCCTTATGAGTGGTAAAATTTACAGGATAAAGGGTGACATTTGTTACTGAAAACCATTTTCACTCGACCCACGCGGGTGAGGACTAAAGTCGTTCCCTTTTTGAAAAACCATCTTAATTTGAGGAGAAATCCATTTTAGTGATTTTTAGTTCTTTTTAGGAAAAACAGTTAAAAACAAGTGTTTACCCAAACCCCGAAGGGCTGATGCCTATGTCCAATCAAACAAGAACAGACTTCAGCGGCCCTTCGATGCTTGGAAGGAAACATCGATAGACTAAAATCATGTGTATGTCAAAAAGGTTCTGGGTTCTAGGTCCAGCTAACGCAAGCACACAACTGCCACTAACACAGTGGCGACAACACAACAGGGATACAAGACCTCCCGGGACTACCGTTTACCCAAACGGCTCCCGGCACAGATAAGCGACCCACTACAACTACCAGACTCCACTCTGCTCCCAAGCACGAGTGCAAATGCATCCCACACTAAAAGAAAGTCCCGACCTCTCGGCCCACTACCCGGGCGAGGATAACACTAAGTCCAGGAATGAAAGAACAGTGTGGATGTCTAAACATAAATAACCCTAGCCCAAGTGAGGGTTTTCTACTGGTCTGGTTACACATGCAACATATGACGGGGGTGCTAGGTCAAGTTCCAAGATAACTACAACTTAACAGATGATAGAGAGCAAGGAGGTCACAAGAATCTCAGATAATAAAAGGAATAACAATTCCTACAATCTAGCATGCTACACAAGAAATTAAACTATCATGCATAGTCCTACATCAGTAGAATTACTGTACAGTCCATAAAACTTGGAGATAAGTCCACCCACCTCGGTTTGCCACTAATTGCTCGTAGACACTTGCAATTGGCCTCCACGCGATTTCTTGCCTCCACCGGAGTCCGTACGCAAAACAAAGCACGCCGCCGGTGTCCGCACGCAAAACAGAGTACGGTGCCGGAGTCCGCACGCAAAACGGTGCACGGTGCCAGAATCCGCACGCAAAACGGAGCACGGTGCCAGAATTCGCACGCAAAACGGAGTCACACGCAAAACGGTGCAGTAAAACACGGTCCCTAACACACATAAGAGTAAGAGGTCAAATCCAAAGTCCAAAAGGACGCCCCAAAACTGTGCCAAAAATATCGCAAAAACAACACGCGGGACCTACCTCGACTGCGTCGTGCCTCCCAAACAGCTCCTTGGAACACCTCGCGCGCTCCACGGGGTCCACGGCGCACCGCCGCACGTCGCAAAATCCCCTCCCTCTCACTCTCTCTCGCTCGGGTGGAGAAGAAGAAGAAAAAAGAGGAGAAGAAATGGTGCGGGGTGGACAAGGAAGAAGAAGATGAGGAGAAGAAAAAAGAAAAAATGGGAGGCTCTCATGGACCGGATCCACGGTGCACCGCCCAATGGGGGCCCTCCACCCGGCGGTCCACACGCAGGGGCGCGCGCACCCGGTCCACGCGCGCGCCCCAGCGCCACGCGGCCGCGTCCCAGCGTGCCACGCGCGCGCGGCAAAGCGCGCGCCACACGGGCGCGCGTTACGCCGCGCCACACAGGCGCGGGGCACACCGCGCGTCACACGGGCGCGCGCCCCGGCGCCCGAGCGGGTGCCAGTGGGGGCCCGCCACGTGGCGGTCCCCCCCGCGTCACGCGCGCAGGAAGCGCGCTTCCCCAGCGCGCCTGCAGCGCCTCGAGCCGCGCGCCACTCCCCGCCCTTTGCGCAACACCTCGGGATCCGTGCCGCATCGCCTCGAGATCCGCGTACGCCTCGAAAAATGCGCGCGTCAACCGGGCTCCGAAAAAAAAAAGTAAATAGTCCAAACTCAACGATTTCGCGCGCTGAATCCAAAAACGATGTCCGATTGGCCAAATTCTCACCCAAAATTTTGCCGAAAGCCCCCGGAAAGCTCACTTGATCCGATTTTCGCACAGGGTCCATTTCTAAAATCCGTTTTGCCAAAATCCAACTCTAAAAATTCCCGAAGGCATCCGGAGAGGTGATCTTTTTTCCAAACTTCGCCCTGAGTCCAAATTTGACATCCGTGACGCGCGAAATCACATCTAAACACTCGACGGGTCCACCAATTCCCACGTGATCCCTTTTTAAGCCCGAAGTCCAACACTTGTGTCCAAATTGCGCACAAACACCACCGACACACCACGCAGGCCTCCAGTGATGCAAACTAAAACCCAAATTGCACCACAAATCCATTTCTTGGGCCCGACACGCGCACAAACACTCCCAAAGGCCACTAATCCGACAGTAATCTCTTAACTGGGGATTCGGGTCCTCACATCCTCCCCCACTAAAAGAAAGTTTCGTCCTCGAAACTAACACGGCTCAAAAGGGGAGTTCCAAAGCCAAAGGTAAGTATCCATCAACACTATCTTCAGCTCCCCAGTCGCTACGCACACTCCGTGAAGCGAGTCCACACGGCTAGGAGTCCAAAAGCTGGAAAAAATCTCAGAAATTCCAAAGAACAGAGGACAAGGAAGAACGACTAACTCTACTCGTCCCAAAACTACGCGTATTACGCCAACACAACCAACAAGAAGGGTAAAGGCCCCACCAGCAGGAAAGTCGTCAACCCCAACCCTCAATTTAGAAAACGGCTGAAATTAACGAAAAGTCCAAAAATTCCGAAAGGACCAGTGCCTTTGCCCCAATCAAACAAGAACAGGTTCGGGCACCCTCTCCATTTCTGGAGCAGTCTTTCGTAGTTTTCGTCCTGTTCGAAAATTTCAGCACACAGGCGAGAAAAGGGAGAGAAGTGTTGAAGTCGTTCCTGCCGTGGCTACAAAACGAAAGCTACGATCTAACCGTGACCCCTAAGGACACAACCTCTAGTTCTAATCGTAACCAACGACCAAAAGTAGCACCAAGCCCCAAACCACTGAAGCCGCAGCTGCAGGAAGGATACCCCGGTGATCTGTGAAAATGAACTCCTCTAGTCCAACTCGCGGAAGGGTAACTGATCTCATTCCACAATCAGCCGTTACATGATACTGCACCAACTGGTCCATCCTGTGTGCTTAATCTGAGTCGTGGAGCTGCCACTAAACCATAACACCTGCCGGTATAATTCCAAGTCTCAACTGTACTGGACACGATCCACAAGGCTCCCCCACATGCACAACACCAAGAGGAACCTGTACCTCTAGTGCACGTGGTAACAACTCTACCTCCAGTCCAGACAGGAAAGCCAAAAACACTCAACTCAAACTGCTATAAAGAAATCACATCCGCGACAACCTGGTCCACTGCCGTAGCGCCCTCCAACCGGGCGGTACAGACTCATCCGCTCGATGTAGGTGGTCGTCGCTCAGTCTGCCCCGACGTCGTGGCCCTAACAGCCTGCAGGTAAATCGGAGGAGCTCCTTCATCCCGAAGAGGTAGCGGGGGTGCCGTCGCAAGCGGTATTACCGTAATCACTGCTCGAGGGCATGCTGCCTGAAACTGTCCCGACTGTCCACACGAAAAACATCGCCTCTGCCTGTGGTCACACTGCGACGTAAAATGCGGCCCACCACAAATGACACAGTCATCCCGCTGCTGCTGCTAATGCATCGGCTGTGGAGAACCTCCTGGTCTCTGTCTCCTCTGAGACTCACGGCCCTCAGACTGGGATCGTGGCTGCCCCGGGGGGGGTGGTCTCGATCTACTCGACTGTCCAAACTCAGGCGGCACTGGATGCCTCTCCCCGGATCTGGTCCCTGGCGTTCCGTCTCTCTCTGACATGATCACTGATCCTCGGTCAACTCACAGAGCATGCTCAATCGCTGCATCTAACGTCGGCACTCGCCGAGAATGCTCCAAGTGATAGATATCCTGATGTAGTCCTCTCTCAACTAACTCAACCTTCTACGCCTCATTCTGGGCGACATGAGGTACACCGCTCAACAATCGCAAAACTCGCGAACATACTCCTGAAGAGATCGACTCCCCTGTTGTAGGCGTCTAAGATCCCGTTCCAGTTTCTGCTTACACTGTCAGGAAAGAAGGCCCTGAGCAGCAAAGCACGAAACTCGCTCCAAGTCAACAACTGCATTCCCGGTGGTCCAACAGGACGAGCTCGACGCCACCAAATCTCAGCGTCCTTTTCCAAAAAGTGCGTAGCCAAGTGCACCTGATGCTTCTCCATTGCTGCTATCCAGTTTTCAGCCTCCCATGGCTCCATGCTCAATCCTGCCAATCGGGGTGGATCAGACTGCCGGGAGTGGCTCAATCGACCGATGATGTCCGAAAGTTCATCTACTATCCGCCATCCACCCTACCTCGGTGCCTCGGCACTACTCGTCGACACGGAGGGGGCTGCTCGTTCCATCGGTGCCACTGGTACAACTGCATATGCCACTGCATAGGAAGAAAGTGCTGGAGGACTCTCAAGCGGTACTGCAACTGGCTGTGCTCTCTGCTCCAACAGGCGCATCAAACGTTCCATGGCCTCCTCCTGGCATCGGACAGCCTCCGACATCGGTGCCATCTGGGTCCATAACTCCTGGGTCTCGCTCTGCTCTGATAGCCCTGCCTCCCGCTGCTCGGGTACTCATCAGATGCGGGGTGTGCCATCTTCACAACACGACGTCTCAGGGGTATCGTAGTCCACTGCACAATAACAAACATCAGGACACAACAACCATACGTCCCAATCCAGCGAAAGTCTAAGACATGCCATCCATTCCATAGAATTATGTTGTCTGCAGCCAACATAATCGCTTAGGAGAATAAACATACCAATCACTCATCCTGTCTCTTGGGAGAGGTATAACTCAATCAGGACTCTCGCTAAAAGTCACGACTCTCACGTAGTCATCCTAGTGTCCAACCACAAGCCTAGGGTTTCTAAGTCCACCACGACCTACAACCTAGGCTCTGATACCACTCTAATCTGTCACGCCCCGGCGTCGAAACTGCGACCCGGGCTCGCCAACAGATCCGCCGCCTTTACGGAAACCCCGTAAAGACGAAGCGACTAACCTGCAAAAAGAATCAACTACAGTATACAGATATCAGAGCTGAAAGTAAACTACAGAAAAACTAAAATCCAATCACTGTACAACTGAAAATAATACAATATCCATCTCCCAAATACGATCGTATAAAAAGTCCTCTGATACAAAACTCAAAAGGGAGATATCTCCAATAAATACATCAGTGTACAAGCTCTCAATACAGAAAAATATCCTCACTACAACAGTCTCTCAAACTGTAAAATAAAGTACAACTCTATACCTCACAACAAAGGTCTCTCAACAGAGGAAAAAGAAGTAAACTAATCTACTGAAGCCCTCCTCTGAAGGGGGTACCGCTACACTCCATCGACGGGTAAGGAACTAGCTCGCGACTCCCTCGAAACCGGTCAGAAGGATCAGCAACTGGAGCACAGGAACAGGAGTAGAAGTCCCTGGGGAAAAAGACACCACGACGGGTGTGAGAACTACTTCCCACAGTAGTTCTCAGTGGGTGCCGTCAACAAGCCCAACGGTCTGCCCACTAAGTCTACTAGAGGCATAAAGTAACAAAGTAATACGGAAAGAAAAGAGCTGGAAAAGGATAACTCTACAGCTACTATGCCTCTATCTAGATTCTCAAGAAGTGGAACAGATGATAATATGATGCATCTACTAACAAATCAGTAAAGTCGCCCAATCTAAACTGGCTGCCTCCTTGGGTCCCGCCAAACCTGCGCCTACCTACTGCCGTTACATCCACGTAGGACCGGACTGACGTAGGGCGTCCGTGACTGCCAAAACTGGCCCAGCCGGAGGGACAGCGTCGACAAGTCGCGATACAAAAGTAACAAATCCACCCCGGGCGTGGCTCTCGAGGGGCGCGACCCCACCGAGGAAAAGGTATCCGCGCACTCTGTCGCTCAAGTGGCACTGCAGGCTATAGTCCAAAATCCACGCTCACGCTCTGAACGGAAAGACTCAGAATCCTCAATCATCTCGCACAACGGTCGAAGCACTCTCGACGACTCAGCTGATCACCTCTCACGAACACGAGACACTAGCCTCTCCAATAACTCCCAGCACAAACACACTGGCTGGAGATACTCCACAGCCAGGAACGACCCACAACTCAGGGCTAACAAAACTGGTCGGACAACATTCAATGACCTGGGACCACCGTCAATCCCAACGGTTCCCAACAACACTGACCGGAAGATACTCGACGGCCCGGGACCACCGTCTGTTCAACGGCTCCCCACGACAGAACGTCAAACTCACAGATAACACAGGAAGGACCGACACCATAAGGGTTTGGAAAACCCGTTAGGTCGGTGCTAAGAATCCTATCAAACAAGAACAGACTCTAGGCTCCGCCTAACGAAGTTCCCGGCCCCCTTACGGTTCGGGAACGCGACAACCTCGGTACAACACGCAGAAGATGTCAATTAGGGCCCGAAAGCTCCGGGAGACCAACACGTACAACCCTATCAACAAGAACAGGTTCCAGGCTCGGCCCCCGTGGCTTTCGTCCCGACAAATGAATGGCCCCTAGAACCCAGACCACTCGAATCCTTACGAGTGGGGAAATTTACAGGATAAAGGGTGACATTTGTTACTGAAAACCATTTTCACTCGACCCACGCGGGTGAGGACTAAAGTCGTTCCCTTTTTGAAAAACCATCTTAATTTGAGGAGAAATCCATTTTAGTGATTTTTAGTTCTTTTTAGGAAAAACAGTTAAAAACAAGTGTTTACCCAAACCCCGAAGGGCTGATGCCTTTGTCCAATCAAACAAGAACAGACTACAGCGGCCCTTCGATGCTTGGAAGGAAACATCGATAGAGTAAAATCATGTGTATGTCAAAAAGGTTCAGGGTTCTAGGTCTAGCTAACACAAGCACACAATTGCCACTAACACAGTGGCGACAACACAACAGGGATACAAGACCTCCCGGGACTACCGTTTACCCAAACGGCTCCCGGCACAGATAAGCGACCCACTACAACTACCAGACTCCACTCTGCTCCCAAGCACGAGTGCAAATGCATCCCACACTAAAAGAAAGTCCCGACCTTCGGCCCACTACCCAGGCGAGGATAACACTAAGTCCAGGAATGAAAGAACAGTGTGGATGTCTAAACATAAATAACCCTAGCCCAAGTGAGGGTTTTCTACTGGTCTGGTTACACATGCAACATATGACGGGGGTGCTAGGTCAAGTTCCAAGATAACTACAATTTAACAGATGATATAGAGCAAGGAGGTCACAAGAACCTCAGATAATAAAAGGAATAACAATTCCTACAATCTAGCATGCTACACAAGAAATTAAACTATCATGCATAGTCCTACATCAGTAGAATTACTGTACAGTCCATAAAACTTGGAGATAAGGCCACCCACCTCGATTTGCCACCAATTGCTCGTAGACACTTGCAATTGGCCTCCACGCGATTTCTTGCCTCCACCGGAGTCCGCACGCAAAACGGAGCACGCCGCCGGAGTCCGCAAGCAAAACAGAGCACGGTGCCGGAGTCCGCACGCAAAACGAAGTTCGCACGTAAAACGGTGCACGGTGCAAAAATCCGCACACAAAATAGAGCACGGTGCAAGAATCCGCACGCAAAACGGAGTCCGCACGCAAAACGGAGCACGGTGCCAGAATCCGCACGCAAAACGGAGTTTGCATGCAAAACGGAGCACGCTGCCGGAGTCCGCACGCAAAACGGTGCGGTAAAACACGGTCCCTAACACACATAAGAGTAAGAGGTCAAATCCAAAGTCCAAAAGGACGCCCCAAAACTGTGCCAAAAATTCCGCAAAAACAATACGCGGGACCTACCTCGACTGCGTCGCGCCGCCCAAACAGCTCCTTGGAACACCTCGCGCGCTCCGCGGGGTCCACGGCGCACCGCCGCACCTCGCAAAATCCCCTCCCTCTCACTCTCTCTCGCTCGGGTAGAGAAGAAGAAGAAAAAAGAGGAGAAGAAATGGTGCAGGGTGGAGAAGGAAGAAGAAGAGGAGGAGAACAAAAAAGAAAAAATAGGAGGCTCTCATGGACCGGATCCACGGTGCACCGCCAGATGGGAGCCCTCCACCCGGCGGTCCACACGCAGGGGCGCGCGCACCCGGTCCACGCGCGCGCCCCAGAGCCACGCGGGCGCTTCCCAGCGTGCCACGCGGGCGCGGCAAAGCGCGCTCCACACGGGCGCGCGTTACACCGCGCCACACAGGCGCGGGGCACACCGCGCGTCACACGGGCGCGCGCCCCCGCGCCCGAGCGGGCGCCAGTGGGGGCCCGCCACGTGGCGGCGCCCCCTGCGTCACGCGCGCAGAAAGCGCGCTTCCCCAGCGCGCCTGCAGCGCGCCTGCAGCGCCTCGAGCCGCGCGCCACTCCCCGCCCTTTGCGCAAGCACCTCGGGATCCGTGCCGTGTCGCCTCGAAATCCGCGTACGCCTCGAAAAACGCGCGCGTCAACCGGGCTCCGAAAAAAACAAGTAAATAGTCCAAACTCAACGATTTCGCGCGCTGAATCCAAAAACGATGTCCGATTGGCCAAATTCTCACCCAAAATTTTGCCGAAAGCCCCCGGAAAGCCCACTTGATCCGATTTTCGCACCGGGTCCATTTCTAAAATCCGTTTTGCCAAAATCCAACTCTAAAAATTCCCGAAGGCATCCGGAGAGGTGATCTTTTATCCAAACTTTGCCCTGAGTCCAAATTTGACATCCGTGACGCGCGAAATCACATCTAAACACTCGACGGGTCCACCAATTCCCACGTGATCCCTTTTTAAGCCCGAAGTCCAACACTTGTGTCCAAATTGCGCACAAACACCACCGACACACCACGCAGGCCTCCAGTGATGCAAACTAAAACCCAAATTGCACCACAAATCTATTTCTTGGGCCCGACACGCGCACAAACACTCCCAAAGGCCACTAATCCGACAGTAATCTCTTAAGTGGGTATTCGGGTCCTCACATCCTCCCCCACTAAAAGAAAGTTTCATCCTCGAAACTAACACGGCTCAAAAGGGGAGTTCCAAAGCCAAAGGCAAGTATCCATCAACACTGTCTTCAGCTCCCCAGTCGCTACGCACACTCCGCGAAGCGAGTCCACACGGCTAGGAGTCCAAAAGCTGGAAAAAATCTCAGAAATTCCAAAGGACAGAGGACAAGGAAGAACGACTAACTCTACTCGTCCCAAAACTACGCGTATTACGCCAACACAACCAACAAGAAGGGTAAAGGCCCCACCAGCAGGAAAGTCGTCAACCCCAACCCTCTATTTAGAAAACGGCTGAAATTAACAAAAAGTCCAAAAATTCCGAAAGGACCAGTGCCTTTGCCCCAATCAAACAAGAACAGGTTCGGGCACCGTCTCCATTTCTGGAGCAGTCTTTCGTAGTTTTCGTCCTGTTCGAAAATTTCAGCACACAGGCGAGAAAAGGGAGAGAAGTGTTGAAGTCGTTCCTGCCGTGGCTACAAAACGAAAGCTACGATCTAACCGTGACCCCTAAGGACACAACCTCTAGTTCTAATCGTCACCAACGACCAAAAGTAGCACCAAGCCCCAAACCGCTGAAGCCGCAGCTGCAGGAAGGATACCCCGGTGATCTGTGAAAATGAACTCCTCTAGTCCAACTCGCGGAAGGGTAACTGATCTCATTCCACAATCAGCCGTTGCATGATACCGCACCAACTGGTCCATCCTGTGTGCTTAATCTGAGTCGTGGAGCTGCCACTAAACCATAACACCTGTCGGTATAATTCCAAGTCTCAACTGTACTGGACACGATCCACAAGGCTCCCCCACATGCACAACACCAACAGGAACCTGTACCTCTAGTGCACGTGGTAACAACTCTACCTCCAGTCCAGACAGGAAAGCCAAAAACACTCAACTCAAACTGCTATAAAGAAATCACGCCCGCGATAACCTGGTCCACTGCCGTAGCGCCCTCCAACCGGGCGGTACAGACTCATCCGCTCGATGTAGGTGGTCGTCGCTCAGTCTGCCCCGACGTCGTGGCCCTAACAGCCTGGCGGTAAATCGGAGGAGCTCCTTCATCCCGAAGAGGTAGCGGGGGTGCCGTCGCAAGCGATATTGCAGTAATCACTGCTCGAGGGCATGCTGCCTGAAACTGTCCCGACTGTCCACACGAAAAACATCGCCTCTGCCTGTGGTCACACTGCGACGTAAAATGCGGCCCACCACAAATGACACAGTCATCCCGCTGCTGCTGCTAATACATCGACTGTGGAGAACCTCCTGGTCTCTGTCTCCTCTGAGACTCACGGCCCTCAGACTGGGATCGTGGCGGCCCCGGCGGGGGGGGGGGGGTCTCGATCTACTCGACTGTCCAAACTCAGGCGGCACTGGATGCCTCTCCCCGGAGCTGGTCCCTGGCGTTCCATCTCTCTCTGACATGATCACTGATCCTCGGTCAACTCACCGAGCATGCTCAATCGCTGCATCTAACGTCGGCACTCGCCGAGAATGCTCCAAGTGATAGATATCCTGATGTAGTCCTCTCTCAACTAACTCAACCTTCTAGGCCTCATTCTGGGCGACATGACGTACACCGCTCAACAATCGCAAAACTCGCGAACATACTCCTGAAGAGATCGACTCCCCTGCTGTAGGCGTCTAAGATCCCCTTCCAGTTTCTGCTTACACTGTCAGGAAAGAAGGCCCTGAGCAGCAAAGCACGAAACTCGCTCCAAGTCAACAACTGCGTTCCCGGTGGTCCAACAGGACGAGCTCGACGCCACCAAATCTCACCGTCCTTTTCCAAAAAGTGTGTAGCCAAGTGCACCTGATGCTTCTCCATTGCTGCTATCCAATTTTCAGCCTCCCACGGCTCCATGCTCAATCCAGCCAATCGGGGTGGATCAGACTGCCGGGACTGGCTCAATCGACCGATGATGTCCGAAAGTTCATCTACTATCCGCCATCCACCCTACCTCGGTGCCTCGGCACTACTCGTCGACACGGAGGGGGTTGCTCGTTCCATCGGTGCCACTGGTACAACTGCATATGCCACTGCATAGGAAGAAAGTGCTGGAGGACTCTCAAGCGATACTGCAACTGGCTGTGCTCTCTGCTCAACAGGCGCATCAAACGTTCCATGGCCTCCTCCTGGCATCGGACAGCCTCCGACATCGGTGCCATCTTGGTCCATAACTCCTAGGTCTCACTCTGCTCTGATAGCCCTGCCTCCCGCTGCTCGGGTACTCATCAGATGCGGGGTGTCCCATCTTCACAACACGACGTCTCAGGGGTATCGTAGTCCACTGCACAATAACAAACATCAGGACACAACAACCATACGACCCAATCCAGCGAAAGTCTAAGACATGCCATCCATTCCATAGCATTATGTTGTCTGCAGCCAACATAATCGCTTAGGAGAATAAACATACCAATCACTCATCCCGTCTCTTGGGAGAGGTATAACTCAATCAGGACTCTCGCTAAAAGTCACAACTCTCACGTAGTCATCCTAATGTCCAACCACAAGCCTAGGGTTTCTAAGTCCACCACGACCTACAACCTGCCATCTTCACAACACGACGTCCGCGCGGGGAGGCGCCGCGCGGGCGGGTGCCGCGCGGGGAGCCGTCGTGCGACGTGAGCACGCTGCTACTGGGTTTTTGCCGCGTGGTTGGGTTTTTTGGGTTCCGTTTTTGCGGCATGGTGCCTTAAGTGACTTATCATTCTTTTTGGGGACTTCTTTAGGTCCAGGTGCTGAGCGAAAGTGTGTCAAGGTTCAAGGTGTTCCGATCTTCGCACAACAAGGTGGGTACTTTCGCAATAAGTTTGGTGTATGTTATCGTTATGACAGGTGTAATAAAGTAGATGGATTGTGTTAACTGTTTAAACCCATTGCATGAGTAATTCCTGTTCTTTCATTGCTAACTGTAGCGACTGAGTGTCGTGGTTCTTTATACACGCCGGTTTCGGCTATTATGCTCTTAGATGCTTATACGCACACCGGCGGTTTGGCCACCGATTGGGTGTATTTTTTCGGAATTGTGGTATATTGACCCATGTACCCCACGAAGGTAAAGGTGTCGAGTGGGGACCCCTCACGGTTGCTATAGGTGTAGCACTAGTACCATGGAGGGGTTAAAAGCAAACGCGAGCAAAGTGATCGTTCACGAGGGGGACATTAGCCATATGAGGCTTTATTTCATCGTTCTCGCTTTGGGTTATCTCATCTCCTTTTTTGCTAATTGTTAAGTTTCAATTGCTTGGTTGTGGAATATTACGGATGTTGGATTGAGAGTTTATTTTAGTGATGTGAACTTTGATATCCTTTTTATTGACTTGTATGCGGCATGTTTTATAACAAATAAAAGGGTTTCGAAAATGCTTTCCAAAACCAAGTGTCGTGTGGGCACTACTTTGTAAACCTCTGGATTTATCCTTTCAAAAGATGTAGCCGCCCCAAAAGAGACTCGCGAAAATACTTTGGAAAACTAGGTGTCGAGTTGACACCGTTTGTAAACCTGTAGACTCATCTTTGATGTCGCGAATGAAAACCTTAGTTTATGGATAAAGGTATTACTCTCTTTCATTGGATTCATTATGACGGTGTGGTTAAAGAATGATGTTGTGAATGTGACGCCGAGCATATACAAAGGAGACTCTGTCCGTTTACAGAGTGAATTTGTATATGTGGCGGGTCTGACGCGCACCGGTAGGCGAGGTCGTTTTCAAAAAAAAAAAGTATACGCTTTTCCGCTTATTCTTAAACCTCCGGGGCGTGACAGCGCCGCCACGTGTCCCACCCCAGCTCGGCGCTAGCCCGCTGGCGCGGCGCCGCCCGGCCCGACACGCCAGCCGGCGCGGTCAGCGCGCCGCCCGCGCGTCTGCGCCCCCGTGCGCGTACGGCCGCAGCCGCGCACACCGCGGGTGCACCGCGCGCACCTGCGCCATCCAATCCGGGACCGCCACATGGCGCGCCCCGGTCCACACTCCAGCCGCGCGGTCCCGTGGACCGCGCAGCGCAGACCCGCCAATGGGCGGGTGCCACGTGTCCCGCCGGTCCACCGTGCACCGGTGGCGCTCCTCCGTGGACCGGACAGCGTGCGCCGGCCCAATCACGGGCTGCCACGTGTCCTAGGCCGGTCCACGCCCCCCCCCCCCCCCCCCCCCCCCCCATGCACCATTTTGCACAGAAAACTTCCGGTGTCCGTTTTGGGCGTCCGGACTCAGAAAAATACAAATAAATAGCCGTTTTCAATCGTTTTTTTCCGCGCTGAATCCAAACGGCCTCCAATCAGCCTAAAATCACTTCCAAAATTCAGCAAATGCAGCCGGAAGACAGCTCTAACCCAAACCCTCTCTGAGTCCATCAAACACATCCCTTTGACGTGTTGTTGCCCCACCACACCACTAACAGGTGTTCCACACCCCGAACAGGGAAAAGCCTACGGGGATCTGGGTTACTACACATACTTTAACCATGCAGTCACGATGATACCAAAAGAAAGATCACAACTATTACAACCACAATCAAGAGAAAGGATAATCCACTGTTTGAAAATAATGTCCACACGCACTCGGTTTTAGAATGTTTTGCCAATCCTTTTAGGCGGCAACATACTTGAAAGGATAAATCCACGGGTTTGGAAACCAGTGCCCACACGACACTTAGTTTGAAAACGTTTTCGAAATCATTTTGCTATTTGAAAACATGCCGCATACAAGTGTAAGATAAACGCAATAAAAATGTCACCACTAAGTTTGGATCTCAACCCAACATCCACAAATGTTCCACCGACAATAATCACTAATCTACTAACCAAAAGCAAAAGAGATAACCGAAGGTAAATAGACATATGATAGCCTCAGCGGCTAAGGTCCTCTAAACGCAGTCTCACCATCGTCCCGGTTCCCACCCCTGTTCGACCTTCCAGTGTGGGGGTTTAGTGACAAATAAAGTAGATGGAAACAAGTAAAATGCTATAAGAACTATAATGAACAAACCGATACACCAGAGCATTCCACTTCCCCTCATGGTCACCATATCCCCTGTTTAGTCAAAATGAAACATGTGCCGGGAGGTCTAAAGACCCCCCGGCGAAGTACACTTTGCTCGCACTTTGATGTCACCACCCCTCCACGTACTTGTGCGGTACCTTAAGTAATCCGGAGGGGTCCCCACTACGACCTTTGTGGGGTACACGGGTAAAACGTACCATCTTTTCGAAAAAATACATCCTGTGCGGTAGCCAGACCGCCGGTGTACGTGTAAGCAATCATGAGCATAAATGCCGAAACCGGCGTGTGATAAAGCACCATGACCGAGCGGATCCTCATGCAATGGGTTAGGCAGTTCACAAAATATACATCTACTTCATTTTCACAAGTTGTACGACGGAACGACCAACACCGAAATATATAAAGTACCCACCTCGAAATGTCTGACCGGAACCCTGGGGACCGAACACGCTCACAATCGGCACCCCGGACCTAAGAAAGCCCCAAAAGACAACGGTCAGACTGAATTGCATTCTGAAAAGAAACGGATGTTGGGTTATATGTAATAAGGATCTAAATAGGGGAAAACACCTAAGGGGGGTGAATAGGTGTAAACGTATAAACACTCAAACATCGTTGCGATAAAAAACCCAATGCGGAAATAAAAAATAATACGCAAGATTTTTAACGTGGAAAACTCCATCACCGGAGTAAAAAACACCACGGGACCGATAACACGGGCAGAAAATCCACTAGAATTAAAACACGTACAAGGTGATTTACCGTAACACACTTACGACTCAAACCTTTCCATACGCTCCTAGAGGATCTTCTCCGCTCGCTCCACGACGCTTCTCGAATCCACGATCTGCGCCCAACGCCGAATCCACGGCGTCCAACGTCGAATCCACGACGTCCGAGCCGGAATCCACGGTCTTCACCAATAGCACCCTTCGAATCCACGAACGTGCCTCGCTCCGAATCCACGAGAGCGGTTGAACCTTGAATCCACAAGGACACGCGAATCCACGCGCCGATTTTTGGGGTAAATCGTTGTTTTTGGGGTGATGATCCGCCGAATACTTAGATCAAAGATAGATCGGAAATACCATCTAAGTATTCATTATTTGATTCAACTCAAGATGTGAGTATGAAAACCTAGAATCAAACTAATCAATATAGATGAAGAAACATAGAGTATTCTCTAATGATTTCCTTTCTTCTCTATATGTGGATCTAGAGCCGTATAAGATGATATATGAATATGACGGCTATCTGGATTATCGCTTACCTGGAAAAGAATCATAGGGTCTATTATAGGTTAGAAACCCTAGGAAGGAGATAAGAATCAAAAACCTACCATTTCTTGAAATTTTACGGACGGCGATCCGGATCGTCGAACGATCAGGCAGTTCCAGAAAAACGAAGGTTCGGGATCCGGATCGAAGTGCTTGATCCGGATCGTTCATACAGTTCACCAAACATCAACGTTCGGGATCCGGATTGCGAAGCTGATCCGGATCGTTCAGGAAAATGGTAAACTCAGTGTTCGGATCCGGATCAAGAGAGGCTACGATCCGGATTGAATGGTGTATGAACCGAACCACCTTCGGGATCCGGATCGAACACCTGATCCGGATCCTGAACATGGTACCAAGTCCAGTTTTTGATTTTTATGCAATGAAAGATTCTTCCAAGTGTTTCTACACTACAGAAGTATTCGGATCACACAAATCTTTAGTAAACATACCTGATCCGTTTTGAATTCTTCTTTCTTGAGAGATTGAGTTAAATGATCCAACTTCTTCACCTTCAATCTTCAGGACAGTTGAAACTTTCACGAAACTACGCCAACTCAAAATTCCGTAACAATATCTCCCCCTTTGGCGGTTTCGTGACAAACACAGATCCACAAAAGAAAATTCAAAAAGATATTTTTGTTGCTATCACCATACAACAAAAATTTACAATGGAGATCCAAAAAACTACCTGAGTTAACTCCTAAAACAGACTCTAGACTTAGACATCTGTACTCTCTGCAAAAGAATCATTCTTGACAAAAAGCGATCGTTAGATACCTCAAGAATATTTAGCATTCAAAACCTAACAGAGATAGAGTTTATGCTCATTTATACTTACCATGACATTTATACATTCAGATATGTAAGGATCATAGTTAAACACCAACATATCTTCTATGCAATCAAAAACCAAATGTCATGTTAGTGAACACAACTTGTTAGTTATATTACATG
Organism: Tillandsia leiboldiana; assembly: GCA_029204045.2. NCBI lineage: Eukaryota > Viridiplantae > Streptophyta > Magnoliopsida > Poales > Bromeliaceae > Tillandsia > Tillandsia leiboldiana. The sequence continues at coordinate 79,227 of JAQNDB010000221.1, read as the reverse complement.
CCCAAATAGTTAGTGAATAGTTAGTCGAGGCATGCATTCAACAAATGGAAACCAAAAGTTGAAGTTCTACTTACCTTTCAAGTTGAGGTATCTACCCTCGATGTTCACACATTCACATCATCATTGTTCAAGTTCTCTCTAACTCTCTCCCCCCTTTTTGTCACAAACCAAAGCCAAAATCACAAAAATTTAAGGAGAGTTAAGAGTTCAAAAAATTTGTTCCTAAAAGTCAGAACTAGAACTAAGAGTTGAATCCTAAAAACTGAGAAACCTGCACAAGAAAAGATTAAAAATCTAAAGTCCTGCATAAGAGAATTGTTAGAGACGATTCAGGCATCTGAATCTGAGTCAACCGAGGCGGAGTCTTCAGAGCTCGTGCAACCCAGCTTTTTCAAAATTCTTTTAACATCCCCGAAATTGTAAACATCTGCTGCTTCATCTGATGTAGTTTTCCTTGGACATCTTTCTGGTTCTAGAGCCATTTTATCTTGTTCTTGTTTTAAGGAAGACTCTAAGTTTCCCTTTTGTCATTCTTCTGAAGTTGAAGAACGTTGTGTGACGATTGACGGAGCAGTCTGACCTCATTCCTGGGGATCGTCTTGGCAAAGAGGGAATTGTCAGATGTGTTCATTGCTTGCACATTCTTTTTCTTTGCTTGTTGCTTAAGTATTGAGGAAGACTTCAGTAGCTTCTTTTTTCTTTAGGTAGACCTTATTTCTTCATCAATACCTGGTTGTACCTTCGTCAAGAAATGTGTCCCAATCTTCTTCGTCTTCTGATTCAGTGTCAATTTGAGAGATAGGCCTTGGTTTCGCGTGACTGGTTCATTTATTTCAATACCTCGAGCTCGTCCAGGTCGTCGAGCAAGTCTTTTCTTTGTTAAGAATATGGAGCAGAGGTCACTGGTGCTTTTCCCTTTTTCCGCAGCAGTGAGCGGAGTCTTTTCCTTTGATGTCTTTCAGGGCTTTCCCTTCGATGCAACAGAGGTTTTCTGTGGCGTTCTCCAGGATGTGTTGCATCAACTGATAACTCATCCCAGTAACTTCATCCTTTTTAGCCCTCTTGGCAAGTGCTCTCGTAGTACCCATTCAGCAAGTAAGAAAACAATCCAAGTGAATCCACCATTGCTAGTGTCTCTTGAGAAAAGAAATCCTGAGTGCAACACCTCAAGACCACGAAAAAAAGTTGTTATTTTCCAAAGATTTGAAAA
>JAQNDB010000221.1:0-77917 GCA_029204045.2 Tillandsia leiboldiana | reverse complement strand
TGCACCGCCCAATGGGGGCCCTCCACCCGGCGGTCCCACACACAGGGCGCGCGCACCCGGTCCACGCGCGCGCCCCAGCTCCACACGCTGTCGCGTACCAGCGTGCCCACGCGCGCGCGGGCAAAGTCGCGCGCCACACGGGGGCGCGTTACGCCGCGCCACACAGGCGCGGCACACCGCGCGTCACACGGGCGGCGCCCCGGCGCCCGAGCGGGTGCCAGTGGGGGCCCGCCACGTGGCGGTCCCCCCCGCGTCACGCGCGCAGGAAGCGCGCTTCCCCAGCGCGCCTGCAGCGCCTCGAGCCGCGCGCCACTCCCCGCCCTTTGCGCAACACCTCGGGATCCGTGCCGCATCGCCTCGAGATCCGCGTAGCCTCGAAAAATGCGCGCGTCAACCGGGCTCCGAAAAAAAAAAAGTAATAGTCCAAACTCAACGATTTCGCGCGCTGAATCCAAAACGATGTCCGATTGGCCAAATTCTCACCCAAAAATTTTGCCGAAAGCCCCCGGAAAGCTCACTTGATCCGATTTTCGCACAGGGTCCATTTCTAAAATCCGTTTTGCCAAAATCCAACTCTAAAATTCCCGAAGGCATCCGGAGAGGTGATCTTTTTTCCAAACTTCGCCCTGAGTCCAAATTTGACATCCGTGACGCGCGAAATCACATCTAAACACTCGACGGGTCCACCAATTCCCACGTGATCCCTTTTTAAGCCCGAAGTCCAAACACTTGTGTCCAAATTGCGCACAAACACCACCGACACACCACGCAGGCCTCCAGTGATGCAAACTAAAACCCAAATTGCACCACAAATCCATTTCTTGGGCCCGACACGCGCACAAAACACTCCCAAAGGCCACTAATCCGACAGTAATCTCTTAACTGGGGATTCGGGTCCTCACATCCTCCCCCACTAAAAGAAAGTTTCGTCCTCGAAACTAACACGGCTCAAAAGGGGAGTTCAAAGCCAAAGGTAAGTACCATCAACACTATCTTCAGCTCCCCAGTCGCTACGCACACTCCGTGAAGCGAGTCCACACGGCTAGGAGTCCAAAAGCTGGAAAAAATCTCAGAAATTCAAAGAACAGAGGACAAGGAAGAACGACTAACTCTACTCGTCCCAAAACTACGCGTATTACGCCAACACAACCAACAAGAAGGGTAAAGGCCCCACCAGCAGGAAAGTCGTCAACCCCAACCCTCAATTAGAAACGGCTGAATTAACGAAAAGTCCAAAAATTCCGAAAGGACCAGTGCCTTTGCCCCAATCAAACAGAACAGGTTCGGCACCCTCTCCATTTCTGGAGCAGTCTTTCGTAGTTTTCGTCCTGTTCGAAATTTCAGCACACAGGCGAGAAAAGGGAGAGAAGTGTTGAAGTCGTTCCTGCCGTGGCTACAAAACGAAAGCTACGATCTAACCGTGACCCCTAAGGACACAACCTCTAGTTCTAATCGTAACCAACGACCAAAAGTAGCACCAAGCCCAAACCACTGAAGCCGCAGCTGCAGGAAGGATACCCCGGTGATCTGTGAAAATGAACTCCTCTAGTCCAACTCGCGGAAGGGTAACTGATCTCATTCCACAATCAGCCGTTACATGATACTGCACCAACTGGTCCATCCTGTGTGCTTAATCTGAGTCGTGGAGCTGCCACTAAACCATAACACCTGCCGGTATAATTCCAAGTCTCAACTGTACTGGACACGATCCACAAGGCTCCCCCACATGCACAACACCAAGAGGAACCTGTACCTCTAGTGCACGTGGTAACAACTCTACCTCCAGTCCAGACAGGAAAGCCAAAAACACTCAACTCAAACTGCTATAAAGAAATCACATCCGCGACAACCTGGTCCACTGCCGTAGCGCCCTCCAACCGGGCGGTACAGACTCATCCGCTCGATGTAGGTGGTCGTCGCTCAGTCTGCCCCGACGTCGTGGCCCTAACAGCCTGCAGGTAAATCGGAGGAGCTCCTTCATCCCGAAGAGGTAGCGGGGGTGCCGTCGCAAGCGGTATTACCGTAATCACTGCTCGAGGGCATGCTGCCTGAAACTGTCCCGACTGTCCACACGAAAAACATCGCCTCTGCCTGTGGTCACACTGCGACGTAAAATGCGGCCCACCACAAATGACACAGTCATCCCGCTGCTGCTGCTAATGCATCGGCTGTGGAGAACCTCCTGGTCTCTGTCTCCTCTGAGACTCACGGCCCTCAGACTGGATCGTGGCTGCCCCGGGGGGGGTGGTCTCGATCTACTCGACTGTCCAAACTCAGGCGGCACTGGATGCCTCTCCCCGGATCTGGTCCCTGGCGTTCCGTCTCTCTCTGACATGATCACTGATCCTCGGTCAACTCACAGAGCATGCTCAATCGCTGCATCTAACGTCGGCACTCGCCGAGAATGCTCCAAGTGATAGATATCCTGATGTAGTCCTCTCTCAACTAACTCAACCTTCTACGCCTCATTCTGGGCGACATGAGGTACACCGCTCAACAATCGCAAAACTCGCGAACATACTCCTGAAGAGATCGACTCCCCTGTTGTAGGCGTCTAAGATCCCGTTCCAGTTTCTGCTTACACTGTCAGGAAAGAAGGCCCTGAGCAGCAAAGCACGAAACTCGCTCCAAGTCAACAACTGCATTCCCGGTGGTCCAACAGGACGAGCTCGACGCCACCAAATCTCAGCGTCCTTTTCCAAAAAGTGCGTAGCCAAGTGCACCTGATGCTTCTCCATTGCTGCTATCCAGTTTTCAGCTCCCATGGCTCCATGCTCAATCCTGCCAATCGGGGTGGATCAGACTGCCGGGAGTGGCTCAATCGACCGATGATGTCCGAAAGTTCATCTACTATCCGCCATCCACCCTACCTCGGTGCCTCGGCACTACTCGTCGACACGGAGGGGGCTGCTCGTTCCATCGGTGCCACTGGTACAACTGCATATGCCACTGCATAGGAAGAAAGTGCTGGAGGACTCTCAAGCGGTACTGCAACTGGCTGTGCTCTCTGCTCCAACAGCGCATCAAACGTTCCATGGCCTCCTCCTGGCATCGGACAGCCTCCGACATCGGTGCCATCTGGGTCCATAACTCCTGGGTCTCGCTCTGCTCTGATAGCCCTGCCTCCCGCTGCTCGGGTACTCATCAGATGCGGGGTGTGCCATCTTCACAACACGACGTCTCAGGGGTATCGTAGTCCACTGCACAATAACAAACATCAGGACACAACAACCATACGTCCCAATCCAGCGAAAGTCTAAGACATGCCATCCATTCCATAGAATTATGTTGTCTGCAGCCAACATAATCGCTTAGGAGAATAAACATACCAATCACTCATCCTGTCTCTTGGGAGAGGTATACTCAATCAGGACTCTCGCTAAAAGTCACGACTCTCACGTAGTCATCCTATGTCCAACCACAAGCCTAGGGTTTCTAAGTCCACCACGACCTACAACCTAGGCTCTGATACCACTCTAATCTGTCACGCCCCGGCGTCGAAACTGCGACCCGGGCTCGCCAACAGATCCGCCGCCTTTACGGAACCCCGTAAGACGAAGCGACTAACCTGCAAAAAGAATCAACTACAGTATACAGATATCAGAGCTGAAAGTAAACTACAGAAAAACTAAAATCCAATCACTGTACAACTGAAAATAATACAATATCCATCTCCCAAATACGATCGTATAAAAAGTCCTCTGATACAAAACTCAAAAGGAGATATCTCCAATAAATACATCAGTGTACAAGCTCTCAATACAAAAATATCCTCACTACAACAGTCTCTCAAACTGTAAAATAAAGTACAACTCTATACCTCACAACAAAGGTCTCTCAACAGAGGAAAAAGAAGTAAACTAATCTACTGAAGCCCTCCTCTGAAGGGGGTACCGCTACACTCCATCGACGGGTAAGGAACTAGCTCGCGACTCCCTCGAAACCGGTCAGAAGGATCAGCAACTGGAGCACAGGAACAGGAGTAGAAGTCCCTGGGGAAAAAGACACCACGACGGGTGTGAGAACTACTTCCCACAGTAGTTCTCAGTGGGTGCCGTCAACAAGCCCAACGGTCTGCCCACTAAGTCTACTAGAGGCATAAAGTAACAAAGTAATACGGAAAGAAAAGAGCTGGAAAAGGATAACTCTACAGCTACTATGCCTCTATCTAGATTCTCAAGAAGTGGAACAGATGATAATATGATGCATCTACTAACAAATCAGTAAAGTCGCCCAATCTAAACTGGCTGCCTCCTTGGGTCCCGCCAAACCTGCGCCTACCTACTGCCGTTACATCCACGTAGGACCGGACTGACGTAGGGCGTCCGTGACTGCCAAAACTGGCCCAGCCGGAGGGACAGCGTCGACAAGTCGCGATACAAAGTAACAAATCCACCCGGGCGTGGCTCTCGAGGGGCGCGACCCCACCGAGGAAAAGGTATCCGCGCACTCTGTCGCTCAAGTGGCACTGCAGGCTATAGTCCAAAATCCACGCTCACGCTCTGAACGGAAAGACTCAGAATCCTCAATCATCTCGCACAACGGTCGAGCACTCTCGACGACTCAGCTGATCACCTCTCACGAACACGAGACACTAGCCTCTCCAATAACTCCCAGCACAAACACACTGGCTGGAGATACTCCACAGCCAGGAACGACCCACAACTCAGGGCTAACAAAACTGGTCGGACAACATTCAATGACCTGGGACCACCGTCAATCCCAACGGTTCCCAACAACACTGACCGGAAGATACTCGACGGCCCGGGACCACCGTCTGTTCAACGGCTCCCCACGACAGAACGTCAAACTCACAGATAACACAGGAAGGACCGACACCATAAGGGTTTGGAAAACCCGTTAGGTCGGTGCTAAGAATCCTATCAAACAAGAACAGACTCTAGGCTCCGCCTAACGAAGTTCCCGGCCCCCTTACGGTTCGGGAACGCGACAACCTCGGTACAACACGCAGAAGATGTCAATTAGGGCCCGAAAGCTCCGGGAGACCAACACTACAACCCTATCAACAAGAACAGGTTCCAGGCTCGGCCCCCGTGGCTTTCGTCCCGACAAATGAATGGCCCCTAGAACCCAGACCACTCGAATCCTTACGAGTGGGGAAATTTACAGGATAAAGGGTGACATTTGTTACTGAAAACCATTTTCACTCGACCCACGCGGGTGAGGACTAAAGTCGTTCCCTTTTTGAAAAACCATCTTAATTTGAGGAGAAATCCATTTTAGTGATTTTTAGTTCTTTTTAGGAAAAACAGTTAAAAACAAGTGTTTACCCAAACCCCGAAGGGCTGATGCCTTTGTCCAATCAAACAAGAACAGACTACAGCGGCCCTTCGATGCTTGGAAGGAAACATCGATAGAGTAAAATCATGTGTATGTCAAAAAGGTTCAGGGTTCTAGGTCTAGCTAACACAAGCACACAATTGCCACTAACACAGTGGCGACAACACAACAGGGATACAAGACCTCCCGGGACTACCGTTTACCCAAACGGCTCCGGCACAGATAAGCGACCCACTACAACTACCAGACTCCACTCTGCTCCCAAGCACGAGTGCAAATGCATCCCACACTAAAAGAAAGTCCCGACCTTCGGCCCACTACCCAGGCGAGGATAACACTAAGTCCAGGAATGAAAGAACAGTGTGGATGTCTAAACATAAATAACCCTAGCCCAAGTGAGGGTTTTCTACTGGTCTGGTTACACATGCAACATATGACGGGGGTGCTAGGTCAAGTTCCAAGATAACTACAATTTAACAGATGATATAGAGCAAGGAGGTCACAAGAACCTCAGATAATAAAAGGAATAACAATTCCTACAATCTAGCATGCTACACAAGAAATTAAACTATCATGCATAGTCCTACATCAGTAGAATTACTGTACAGTCCATAAAACTTGGAGATAAGGCCACCCACCTCGATTTGCCACCAATTGCTCGTAGACACTTGCAATTGGCCTCCACGCGATTTCTTGCCTCCACCGGAGTCCGCACGCAAAACGGAGCACGCCGCCGGAGTCCGCAAGCAAAACAGAGCACGGTGCCGGAGTCCGCACGCAAAACGAAGTTCGCACGTAAAACGGTGCACGGTGCAAAATCCGCACACAAAATAGAGCACGGTGCAAGAATCCGCACGCAAAACGGAGTCCGCACGCAAAACGGAGCACGGTGCCAGAATCCGCACGCAAAACGGAGTTTGCATGCAAAACGGAGCACGCTGCCGGAGTCCGCACGCAAAACGGTGCGGTAAAACACGGTCCCTAACACACATAAGAGTAAGAGGTCAAATCCAAAGTCCAAAAGGACGCCCCAAAACTGTGCCAAAAATTCCGCAAAAACAATACGCGGGACCTACCTCGACTGCGTCGCGCCGCCCAACAGCTCCTTGGAACACCTCGCGCGCTCCGCGGGTCCACGGCGCACCGCCGCACCTCGCAAAATCCCCTCCCTCTCACTCTCTCTCGCTCGGGTAGAGAAGAAGAAGAAAAAGAGGAGAAGAAATGGTGCAGGGTGGAGAAGGAAGAAGAAGAGGAGGAGAACAAAAGAAAAAATAGGAGGCTCTCATGGACCGTATCCACGGTGCACCGCCAGATGGGAGCCCTCCACCCGGCGGTCCACACGCAGGGGCGCGCGCACCCGGTCCACGCGCGCGCCCCAGAGCCACGCGGGCGCTTCCCAGCGTGCCACGCGGGCGCGGCAAAGCGCGCTCCACACGGGCGCGCGTTACACCGCGCCACACAGGCGCGGGCACACCGCGCGTCACACGGGCGCGCGCCCCCGCGCCCGAGCGGGCGCCAGTGGGGGCCCGCCACGTGGCGGCGCCCCCTGCGTCACGCGCGCAGAAAGCGCGCTTCCCCAGCGCGCCTGCAGCGCGCCTGCAGCGCCTCGAGCCGCGCGCCACTCCCCGCGCCCTTGCGCAGCACCTCGGGATCCTTTGCCGTGTCGCGCTCGAAATCCGCGTACGCCTCGAAAAACCGCGCGCGTCAACCGGGCTTCCGAAAAAAACAAGTAATAGTCCAACTCAACGATTTCGCGCGCTGAATCCAAAAACGATGTCCGATTGGCCAAATTCTCACCCAAAATTTTGCCGAAAGCCCCCGGAAAGCCCACTTGATCCGATTTTCGCACCGGGTCCATTTCTAAAATCCGTTTTGTGCCAAAATCCAACTCTAAAAAATCCCGAAGGCATCCGGAGAGGTGATCTTTTATCCAACTTTGCCCTGAGTCCAAATTTGACAGTCCGTGACGCGCGAAATCACATCTAAACACTCGACGTGTCCACCAATTCCCACGTGACTCCCTGTTTAAGCCCGAAGTCCAACACTTGTGTCCAAAATTGCGCACAAACACCACCGACCACCACTCAGGCCTCCAGTGATGCAAACTAAAACCCAAATTGCACCACAAATCTATTTTCTTGGGCCCGACACGCGCACAAACACTCCCAAAGGCCACTAATCCGACAGTAATCTCTTAAGTGGTATTCCGGGTCCTCACATCCTCCCCCACTAAAAGAAAGTTTCATCCTCGAAACTAACACGGCTCAAAGGGGAGTTCCAAAGCCAAAGGCAAGTATCCATCAACACTGTCTTCAGCTCCCCAGTCGCTACGCACACACTCCGCGAAGCGAGTCCACACGGCTAGGAGTCCAAAAGCTGGAAAAAATCTCAGAAATTCCAAAGGACAGAGGACAAGGAAGAACGACTAACTCTACTCGTCCCAAAACTACGCGTATTACGCCACACAACCAACAAGAAGGGTAAAGGCCCCACCAGCAGGAAAGGTCGTCAACCCCAACCCTCTATTTAGAAACGGCTGAAATTAACAAAAAGTCCAAAAATTCCGAAAGGACCAGTGCCTTTGCCCCAATCAAACAAGAACAGGTTCGGGCACCGTCTCCATTTCTGGAGCAGTCTTTCGTAGTTTTTCGTCCTGTTCGAAAATTTCAGCACACAGGCGAGAAAAGGGAGAGAAGTGTTGAAGTCGTTCCTGCCGTGGCTACAAAACGAAAGCTACGATCTAACCGTGACCCCTAAGGACACAACCTCTAGTTCTAATCGTCACCAACGACCAAAAGTAGCACCAAGCCCCAAACCGCTGAAGCCGCAGCTGCAGGAAGGATACCCCCGGTGATCTGTGAAAATGAACTCCTCTAGTCCAACTCGCGGAAGGGTAACTGATCTCATTCCACAATCAGCCGTTGCATGATACCGCACCAACTGGTCCATCCTGTGTGCTTAATCTGAGTCGTGGAGCTGCCACTAAACCATAACACCTGTCGGTATAATTCCAAGTCTCAACTGTACTGGACACGATCCACAAGGCTCCCCCACATGCACAACACCAACAGGAACCTGTACCTCTAGTGCACGTGGTAACAACTCTACCTCCAGTCCAGACAGGAAAGCCAAAAACACTCAACTCAAACTGCTATAAAGAAATCACGCCCGCGATAAACTGGTCCACTGCCGTAGCGCCCTCCAACCGGGCGGTACAGACTCATCCGCTCGATGTAGGTGGTCGTCGCTCAGTCTGCCCCGACGTCGTGGCCCTAACAGCCTGGCGGTAAATCGGAGGAGCTCCTTCATCCCGAAGAGGTAGCGGGGGTGCCGTCGCAAGCGATATTGCAGTAATCACTGCTCGAGGGCATGCTGCCTGAAACTGTCCGACTGTCCACACGAAAAAACATCGCCTCTGCCTGTGGTCACACTGCGACGTAAAATGCGGCCCACCACAAATGACACAGTCATCCCGCTGCTGCTGCTAATACATCGACTGTGGAGAACCTCCTGGTCTCTGTCTCCTCTGAGACTCACGGCCCTCAGACTGGGATCGTGGCGGCCCCGGCGGGGGGGGGGGGGGTCTCGATCTACTCGACTGTCCAAACTCAGGCGGCACTGGATGCCTCTCCCCGAGCTGGTCCCTGGCGTTCCATCTCTCTCTGACATGATCACTGATCCTCGGTCAACTCACCGAGCATGCTCAATCGCTGCATCTAACGTCGGCACTCGCCGAGAATGCTCCAAGTGATAGATATCCTGATGTAGTCCTCTCTCAACTAACTCAACCTTCTAGGCCTCATTCTGGGCGACATGACGTACACCGCTCAACAATCGCAAAACTCGCGAACATACTCCTGAAGAGATCGACTCCCCTGCTGTAGGCGTCTAAGATCCCCTTCCAGTTTTCTGCTTACACTGTCAGGAAAGAAGGCCCTGAGCAGCAAAGCACGAAACTCGCTCCAAGTCAACAACTGCGTTCCCGGTGGTCCAACAGGACGAGCTCGACGCCACCAAATCTCACCGTCCTTTTCCAAAAGTGTGTAGCCAAGTGCACCTGATGCTTCTCCATTGCTGCTATCCAATTTTCAGCCTCCCACGGCTCCATGCTCAATCCAGCCAATCGGGGTGGATCAGACTGCCGGGACTGGCTCAATCGACCGATGATGTCCGAAAGTTCATCTACTATCCGCCATCCACCCTACCTCGGTGCCTCGGCACTACTCGTCGACACGGAGGGGGTTGCTCGTTCCATCGGTGCCACTGGTACAACTGCATATGCCACTGCATAGGAAGAAAGTGCTGGAGGACTCTCAAGCGATACTGCAACTGGCTGTGCTCTCTGCTCAACAGGCGCATCAAACGTTCCATGGCCTCCTCCTGGCATCGGACAGCCTCCGACATCGGTGCCATCTTGGTCCATAACTCCTAGGTCTCACTCTGCTCTGATAGCCCTGCCTCCCGCTGCTCGGGTACTCATCAGATGCGGGGTGTCCCATCTTCACAACACGACGTCTCAGGGGTATCGTAGTCCACTGCACAATAACAAACATCAGGACACAACAACCATACGACCCAATCCAGCGAAAGTCTAAGACATGCCATCCATTCCATAGCATTATGTTGTCTGCAGCCACATAATCGCTTAGGAGAATAAACATACCAATCACTCATCCCGTCTCTTGGGAGAGGTATAACTCAATCAGGACTCTCGCTAAAAGTCACAACTCTCACGTAGTCATCCTAATTGTCCAACCACAAGCCGAGGGTTTCTAAGTCCCACCACGACCTACAACCTGCCATCTTCACAACACGACGTCCGCCGGCGGGGAGGCGCCGCGCGGGCGGGTGCCGCGCGGGGAGCCGTCGTGCGACGTGAGCACGCTGCTACTGGGTTTTTTGCCGCGTGGTTGGGTTTTTTGGGTTCCGTTTTTTGCGGCATGGTGCCTTAAGTGACTTATCATTCTTTTGGGGACTTCTTTAGGTCCAGGTGCTGAGCGAAAGTGTGTCAAGGTTCAAGGTGTTCCGATCTTCGCACAACAAGGTGGGTACTTTCGCAATAAGTTTGGTGTATGTTATCGTTATGACAGGTGTAATAAAGTAGATGGATTGTGTTAACTGTTTAAACCCATTGCATGAGTAATTCCTGTTCTTTCATTGCTAACTGTAGCGACTGAGTGTCGTGGTTCTTTATACACGCCGGTTTCGGCTATTATGCTCTTAGATGCTTATACGCACACCGGCGGTTTGGCCACCGATTGGGTGTATTTTTTCGGAATTGTGGTATATTGACCCATGTACCCCACGAAGGTAAAGGTGTCGAGTGGGGACCCCTCACGGTTGCTATAGGTGTAGCACTAGTACCATGGAGGGGTTAAAAGCAAACGCGAGCAAAGTGATCGTTCACGAGGGGGACATTAGCCATATGAGGCTTTATTTCATCGTTCTCGCTTTGGGTTATCTCATCTCCTTTTTTGCTAATTGTTAAGTTTCAATTGCTTGGTTGTGGAATATTACGGATGTTGGATTGAGAGTTTATTTTAGTGATGTGAACTTTGATATCCTTTTTATTGACTTGTATGCGGCATGTTTTATAACAAATAAAAGGGTTTCGAAAATGCTTTCCAAAACCAAGTGTCGTGTGGGCACTACTTTGTAAACCTCTGGATTTATCCTTTCAAAAGATGTAGCCGCCCCAAAGAGACTCGCGAAAATACTTTGGAAAACTAGGTGTCGAGTTGACACCGTTTGTAAACCTGTAGACTCATCTTTGATGTCGCGAATGAAAACCTTAGTTTATGGATAAAGGTATTACTCTCTTTCATTGGATTCATTATGACGGTGTGGTTAAAGAATGATGTTGTGAATGTGACGCCGAGCATATACAAAGGAGACTCTGTCCGTTTACAGAGTGAATTTGTATATGTGGCGGGTCTGACGCGCACCGGTAGGCGAGGTCGTTTTCAAAAAAAAAAAGTATACGCTTTTCCGCTTATTCTTAAACCTCCGGGGCGTGACAGCGCCGCCACGTGTCCCACCCCAGCTCGGCGCTAGCCCGCTGGCGCGGCGCCGCCCGGCCCGACACGCCAGCCGGCGCGGTCAGCGCGCCGCCCGCGCGTCTGCGCCCCCGTGCGCGTACGGCCGCAGCCGCGCACCCGCGGGTGCACCGCGCGCACCTGCGCCATCCAATCCGGGACCGCCACATGGCGCGCCCCGGTCCACACTCCAGCCGCGCGGTCCCCGTGGACCGCGCAGCGCAGACCCGCCAATGGGCGGGTGCCACGTGTCCCGCCGGTCCACCGTGCACCGGTGGCGCTCCTCCGTGGACCGGACAGCGTGCGCCGGCCCAATCACGGGCTGCCACGTGTCCTAGGCCGGTCCACGCCCCCCCCCCCCCCCCCCCCCCCCCCCCATGCACCATTTTGCACAGAAAACTTCCGGGTGTCCGTTTTTGGGCGTCCGGACTCAGAAAAATACAAATAAATAGCCGTTTTCAATCGTTTTTCCGCGCTGAATCCAAATACGGCCTCCAATCAGCCTAAAATCACTTCCAAAATTCAGCAAATGCAGCCGGAAGACAGGCTCTAACCCAAACCCTCTCTGAGTCCATCAAACACATCCCTTTGACGTGTTGTTGCCCCAACACACCACTAACAGGTGTTCCACACCCCGAAACAGGGGAAAAGCCATACGGGGATCTGGGTTACTACACATACTTTAACCATGCAGTCACGATGATACCAAAAGAAGAGATCACAACTAATTACAACCACAATCAAGAGAGAAAGGATAAATCCACATGTTTGGAAAATAATGTCCACACGACACTCGGTTTTAGAAATGTTTTTGCAAATCTCTTTTAGGCGGCAACATAACTTGAAAGGATAAATCCACGGGTTTGGAAACCAGTGCCCACACGACACTTAGTTTGAAAACGTTTTCGAAATCATTTTGCTATTTGAAAACATGCCGCATACAAGTGTAAGATAAACGCAATAAAAGATGTCACCACTAAGTTTGGATCTCAACCCAACATCCACAAATGTTCCACCGACAAAATAATCACTAATCTACTAACCAAAAGCAAAAGAGATAACCGAAGGTAAATAAGACATATGATAGCCTCAAGCGGCTAAGGTCCTCTAAACGCAGTCTCACCATCGTCCCGGTTCCCACCCCTGTTCGGACCTGTCACAGTGTGGGGAGTTAGTGACAAATAAAGTAGATGGAAACAAGTAAAATGCTATAAGAACTATAATGAACAAACCGATACACCAGAGCATTCCACTTCCCCCTCATGGATCACCATATCCCCTGTTTAGTCAAAATGAAACATGTGCCGGGAGGTCTAAAGACCCCCGGCGAAAGTACACTTTGCTCGCACTTTGATGTCACCAACCCCTCCACGGTACTTGTGCGGTACCTTAAGTAATCCGCGAGGGGTCCCCACTACGACACCTTGTGGGGTACACGGGTAAACGTACCATCTTTTCGAAAAAATACATCCTGTGCGGTAGCCAGACCGCCGGTGTACGTGTAAGCAATCATGAGCATAAATGCCGAAACCGGCGTGTGATAAAGCACCATGACCGAGCGGGATCCTCATGCAATGGGGTTAGGCAGTTCACAAAATATACATCTACTTCATTTTCACAAGTTACGACGGGAACGACCATACACCGAAATATAATAAAGTACCCACCTCGAAATGTGCTGACCGGAACACCTGGGACCGAAACACGCTCACAATCGGCACCCCGGACCTAAGAAAGTCCCCAAAAGAACAACGGTCAGACTGAATTGCATTCTGAAAAGAAACGGATGTTGGGTTATATGTAATAAGGATCTAAATAGGGGAAAAACACCTAGAGGGGGGTGAATAGGTGTAAACGTATAAACACTCAAAAATCGTTGCGATAAAAACCCAATGCGGAAATAAAAATAACACGCAAGATTTTTACGTGGAAAACTCCATCACCGGAGTAAAAAACCACGGGACCGATAACACGGCAGAAATCCACTAGAATTAAAACACGTACAAGGTGATTTACCGTACACACTTACGACTCAACCTTTTCCATACGCTCCTAGAGGATCTTCTCCGCTCGCTCCACGACGCTTCTCGAATCCACGATCTGCGCCCAACGCCGAATCCACGGCGTCCAACGTCGAATCCACGACGTCCGACCGAGTCCACGGTCTTCACCCAATAGCACCCTTCGAATCCACGAACGTGCCTCGCTCCGAATCCACGAGAGCGGTTGAACCTTGAATCCACAAGGACACGCGAATCCACGCGCCGATTTTTGGGGTAAATCGTTGTTTTTGGTGGTGATGATCCGCCGAATACTTAGATCAAAGATAGATCGGAAATACCATCTAAGTATTCATTAGTTTGATTCAACTCAAGATGTGAGTATGAAAACCTAGAATCAAACTAATCAATATAGATGAAGAAACATAGAGTATTCTCTAATGATTTCCTTTCTTCTCTATATGTGGATCTAGAGCCGTATAAGATGATATATGAATATGACGGCTATCTGGATTATCGGCTTACCCTGGAAAAATGAATCATAGGGTCTATTTATAGGTTAGAAACCCTAGGAAGGAGATAAGAATCAAAAACCTACCATTTCTTGAAATTTTACGGACGGCGATCCGGATCGTCGTAACGAGTCAGGCAGTTCCAGAAAAACGAAGGTTCGGGATCCGGATCGAAGTGCTTGATCCGGATCGTTCATACAGTTCACCAAACATCAACGTTCGGGATCCGGATTGCGAAGCCTGATCCGGATCGTTTAAGGAAAATGGTAAACTCAGTGTTCGGGATCCGGATCAAGAGAGGCTACGATCCGGATTGAACTGGTGTATGAACGAACCACCTTCGGGATCCGGATCGAACAACCTGATCCGGATCCTGAACATGTCCCAAGTCCAGTTTTTGATTTTTATGCAATGAAAGATTCTTCCAAGTGTTTCTACACTACAAGAAGTATGCGGATCACACAAAATCTTTAGTTAAACATACCTGATCCTTTTGAATTCTTCTTTCTTGAGATTGAGTTAAATGATCCAACTTTCTTCACCTTCAATCTTCAGGACTTGAAACTTTCACGAAACTACGCCAACTCAAATTCCGTAACAATCTCCCCCTTTGGCGGTTTCGTGACAAAACACAGATCCACAAAAGAAAATTCAAAAAGATATTTTTGTTGCTATCACCATACAACAAAAATTTACAATGGAGATCCAAAATAAACTACATGAGTTAAACTCCTAAAACAGACTCTAGACTTAGACATCTGTACTCTCTGCAAAAGAAATCATTCTTGACAAAAAGCGATCGTTAGATACCTCAAGAATATTTAGCATTCAAAACCTAACAGAGATAGAGTTTATGCTCATTTATACTTACCATGACATTTATACATTCAGATATGTAAACTGATCATAGTTAAAACACCAACATATCTTCTATGCAATCAAAAACCAAATGTCATGTTAGTGAACATCAACTTGTTAGTTATATTACATGCCCAAATAGTTAGTTGAATAGTTAGTCGAGGCATGCATTCAAACAAATGGAAACCAAAAGTTGAAGTTCTACTTACCTTTCAAGTTGAGGTTATACTTACCTCGATGTTCACACATTCACATCATCATTGTTCAAGTTCTCTCTAAACTCTCTCCCCCTTTTTGTCACAAACAAAGCCAAAATCACAAAAATTTAAGGAGAGTTAAGAAGTTCAAAAAATTTGTTCCTAAAAGTAAGAACTAGAACTAAGAGTGAATCCTAAAAACTGAGAAACCTGCACAAGAAAAGATTAAAAATCTAAAGTTCCTGCATAAGAGAATTGTTAGACAGACGATTCAGGCATCTGAATCTGAGTCAACCGAGGCGGAGTCTTCAGAGCTCGTGCAACCCAGCTTTTTCAAAATTCCTTTAAGCATCCCCGAAATTGTAGAACACTCTTGCTTCATCTGATGTATGTCCTTGGACATCTTTCTGAGTTCTAGAGCCATTTTATCTTGTTCTTGTTTTAAGGAAGACTCTAAGTTTCCCTTTTGGTCAGTTCTTCTGAAAGTTGAAGAACGTTGTGTGACGATTGACGGAGCAGTCTGACCTTCATTCCGAGGGGATCGTCTTGGCAAAGAAGGTGAATTGTCAAGAGGTTCATTGCTTGGCACATTCTTTTTCTTTGCTTGTTGCTTAAGTATTGAGGAAGACTTCAGTAGCTTCTTTTTCTTTAGGTAGACCTTATTTTCTTCATCAATACCTTGTTGTACTTCGTCAAGAAATGTGTCCCAATCTTCTTCGTCTTCTGATTCAGTGTCAATTTGAGAGATATTCCTTGGGTTCTCTTGACATGGTTCATTTATTTCAATACCTCGAGCTCGTCCAGGTCGTCGAGCAAGTCTTTTTCTTTTTAAGAATATGGATGAAGAGGTCATTGGTGCTTTTCCTTTTTCCGCAGCAGTGAGCGGAGTCTTTTCCTTTGATGTCTTTGCATGGGCTTTCCCTTTCGATGCAACAGAGGTTTTCTGTGGCGATTCTCCAGGATGTGTTTCATCATCTGATAACTCATCCCAGTTAACTTCATCCTTTTTAGCCCTCTTGGCAGTGTCTCTCGTATGTACCATAGCAGCAAGTAGGAAAACAATCCAAGTGATCACCATTGCTATTGGTCTCTTGAGAAAAGAAATCCTGAGTGCAACAACTCAAGAACACGAAAAAATTGTTAATTTTCAAAGATTTGAAAAATTGTACCCAAACAATCATAATCATGTAGAGAGACTAAGAATCAAATTAGTTTTGCAAAAGGACTTTTAAAAATAGATCAATTGCATGATTTTCGAAAATCCTTATTATATGCCCTAAAACCGAAATTTTAGAAATCGAAGCCTAAAAATCCGTTAATCAGGAGAATACCTAGCATATAATCAAAACTAATCTACCCAGAGTTCTTATTTCAAAAGAAATTTGATCAAAAACCATCCACAAACAGAATCGATCCAAGAAATTCATCACGTTTGAGGAGGAATAGAGAAAGACGGTGAAAAACCGAGATTTTGATCAATAAAACTTACTTGGAACCGAAGAACTTGAGTTTGAAAGCTTCCAAGAAGGGTGAAATCTAGAGAGAGAAGCTCTGGAAACTTTGGAACAAAAGATTGGAGTAAAAGAAATCAAAACCCTTTTGTTCTTTATAAAACCCTAGCCGCGATCCGGATCATCCCATGCTTGCGATCCGGATCGGCTACCCGCAGTGAGAAACTGCGTTCGGGATCCGGATCGGCAGGTCCAATCCGGATCGTCAGCCCGCAGAAGAATACCTGCGTTCGGGATCCGGATCATCTTGCCCGATCCGGATCGGCTCCAACTTTTTCTTTAGAAAATTTCAGAGAAATTCAAGAAAAACCAGAAAAAGATTGTAAGCACAAATGTGTATCAACTTTAAACAAAAATCATCGTTTCATACAACAAGAAATAGATTATGCCAAATCTATCAATAATATCCAAAAATGAAACGAGAATTTACAAAAATTAAATCCCTTAAAGTTGAACACCTTCAATTACATCTATCTTGATCCTATGAGTAATGCCTTTATCAAATCATCAATTCGGTAAAGAAAATGAAATACAAAGATCAATAGATGTTTGAAATCCCAAATATGGTAGATAATTTTTCTAGACAATCTGTTGAAGAGAGTGGCTCTTTGAGCATCTTTCATTAAAATCCCACCTTATACCAACCTTGAAATTTGACGGAGTCAAGTATTTCAACATGCATTTTTCTTAATCAAAAATTGAACAACCATGCTTGGTATACATGTGGTAGCTGCACACAATACTCGGACGACCGAGGTGGTAGCTCTTTCCTCCATGTGGTGGTAGTTTTCACACTCCTCATTGGGATGTAACTCTTTCCACATCTTTTGAGCATTTTACTTTTTCTTTGACTCCCCCTCAATTGGCTATCAATTATTTAAGATATAAAGTATTCAACCAAAAATTGATCTCGATTTCATACTCGACTAAACAGTCAAATAAGATAATGACTATACCAAGAGATCATTGAGAGAGAAATTGACTTTGATCACTTAGAAGATGATTTAATTAACATAAATGATCATTGCAACAATGAAATATTATGATGGCAAAAGCATAATAAATTTCTAAATGTGTGAAAAGATGCAATTAAAGTCAATTAAGATCTATGCTCAATTACTGTCCTATGTACAAACATAGATAATGAACAAAACATAACAAAGACAAAACCTATCCTAAGCAAGGATTTCAAAAAGAAATTTATTTCAGGGAAAGCATTCCAATTGCTTTTCGCAAATGAATAAAACGTTTTTGATCCAAAGGTTTTGTTAAAATGTCAGCTAATTGATCCTCAGTTGAAATATATGAAAGTTGAAGAGTATTTGATTCAACTAGCTCTCTAAGAAAATGATATCTAAGTTCAATATGTTTTGTTCTAGAGTGCAACACAGGGTTTTTAGAAATGTTAATTGCGCTTGTGTTGTCACAAAGAATTGTTACCGAAGATGCTGAAATCCGGAAGTCGCTCAACACACTTTTCATCCAAATGAGTTGGGTTGAACAACTACCCGCTGAAATGTATTCCGCTTCGGCAGTCGAGAGTGCTATGCAATTCTGCTTTTTACTGTGCCATGCAACAAGGCAATGGCCAAGATAGAAGCATGCACCACTCGTGCTTTTCCGATCATCCACTGATCCTGCCCAATCGGCGTCTGAGTATCCAACAATATCCAAACTTGTTCCCGTAGGAAATTAATTGATCCTTTGATATACCGGATGATCCTTTTCACCGCTTTCAGGTGAACCTCCTTTGGTGCAGATTGATATCTCGCGCAGATCCCAACACCAAAAGATATATCCGGGCGACTAGCCGTGAGATAAAGTAGACTTCCAATCATACTCCGATAAAGTTTCTCGTCTACGTTCTCACTATGTGATTCACTTCCAAGTCCCTTGTGGCTAGTTCCCATTGGAGTCGGAAAATCCTTCGAATTTTCTAAGTCAAACTTTTTAACCAACTCCATTGCATACTTGGATTGACTCAAGTGAATACCTTCATCATTTTGTTTAATTTGCAATCCAAGGAAATAAGTCAATTCGCCCATCATGGACATCTCAAATTCGCTTTCCATGGTTTCCGCGAATTTAGAAGCATCATTATCTCTTGTTGCGCCAAATACAATGTCATCGACATAGATTTGTGCTACAATGAAATTGCTTTGATAATGCTTCACAAAGAGAGTCCTGTCAGCTCCCCCTCGAGTATAGCCCTTCTCCAAAAGGTGCTTTGTCAACCTTTCGTACCATGCTCGCGGTGCTTGTTTCAGACCGTAAAGAGCCTTTTTCAAACGAAAAACATGGTTAGGTTGTTTATGGTCTACAAAACCTTTCGGTTGAGCCACATAAACTTCCTCATTTAAAAACCCATTTAGAAATGCGCTCTTAACGTCCATTTGAAATAATTTGATTTTAAAATGACAAGCAATAGCAAATAGTATATGAATGGACTCGAGTCTAGCTACAGGGGCGAATGTTTCATCAAAGTCTATACCTTCTACTTGAGAGTAGCCTTGAGCAACTAATCGTGCCTTGTTCCTGATGACAGTACCATCCTCATTTTTCTTGTTCTTGAAAATCCATTTGGTACCTATCACATTATGTTGCTTTGGAGGCTTCGTTAATTCCCAGACTTTGTTTCGCTCAAATTGATGGAGCTCTTCCTGCATTGCTTTAATCCAGTAGTCATCCTGAAGAGCTTCATCTATGTTCTTTGGTTCGATTAAAGATACGTAGCAAGCGAATCCACAAACCAACTGCCTCCGAGTTCTAACTCCTTCTTGTGGATCTCCAATAATATTCGATTCCGGATGATCCTTGGAGATTCGTAGCGTTTGTTGAAACGGAGTACTCGGAGAAATATGAGATGATTCCTGCACATCAGATAAACTAGAAGAACCATTAGATGCATCATTAATATTGGAAGTATTATTATGAGGAGATGCAACGGCAGGAGAATCATCATCTAGAGAGATATCGAGGGTAGATTTTTCAGATGCAAAGTGAAAAGCTTCATCTACTTTAACATTTATAGATTCTACGATCGTCTTAGATTCCAAGTTAAATACTCGATATGCTCTACTATTAGTAGAATACCCCAAGAAAATCCCTTCGTCACTTCGTGAGTCAAACTTTCCAAGATTTTCACGGTCACGTAAAATGTAACACCGACTCCCGAAGATGCGAAAATATTTGATGTTGGGTTTTCTACCACACCATAGTTCATATGGTGTATTTAACGTTCCCGGGCGCAAGTAAACTCGATTAATTACATAGATTGCAGTGTTCACAGCTTCAGCCCAAAAATGTAGCGGTAAATTCCGGCTGTGTAGCATAACACGTGCCATCTCTTGAACAACCCTGTTCTTGCGCTCGACAACACCATTCTGTTGAGGTGTATAGGGTGCAGAGAATTCATGCATAATACCGTTTGAAGTACAAAAGTCAATGAATTTAGAATTAATGAATTCTCCGCCTCTATCACTTCTAACACGAATGATCTTTTCATTCTTTTCAATCATAATACGAAGGTAAATCTCGTGAAAAGAATCAAAAGTATCAGCTTTCTCTTTTAAAAATGCTACCCAAGAATACCGAAAGAAATCATCAATCATCAAGAAAATATACCATTTACATCCCAAAGATGGTTGACGAGTTGGCCCCATTAAATCCATGTGTAAAAGTTCCAAAGGCCGTTTTGTACCAACGTGGTTCAAGTTCTTGTGTGCAGTTCTGGACTGTTTTCCCTTTTGGCAACCACCACACACAATGTTTTGTTTAAATAAAAGTTTTGGAACCCCCTTGACCACGTCCTTGTTTGAAATTTTAACAAGTTCCTTAAAATTTATGTGACCTAGCCTTTCATGCCAAAGTGTTTCATTATTCAAAGAAACTAGGTTACATTTTTCTGAAATTTTATTAGGAACAACATAACAATTGTTTTCAGATCTAACCCCCTTTAAAAAGAAGACATGGTCCTTATCAGTTACAACGCATTCAACAGATGAAAAGTTAACTGAAAAACCATTGTCTCAAAGTTGACTTATGCTTATGAGGTTAGTCTTAAGGCCATCAACAAATAAGACGTTTTTCAAAATCGGGCCATCTGGAATAGCTACCGTCCCTTTTCCAACAATTTTGGAAGATCGACCGTCTCCGAAAACAACAAGTCCACCGGAGATTTTCTCAAGATTTTGAAAACTATTTTTGTCACCGGTCATGTGACGGGAACAACCGCTATCCAGATACCAAGACGAACTATCATATGCATGCAAGGAAACATTGGTAACAAGACAAGGAAAAATTTCACCTTTGCGCACCCAAACCTTTTTGGAATGCGTCGGTAATGGTCGTGAAGTTAAATGCCTAGGTGAAAGCATCTTGTTAAAACGATTGCTGCTCCTTGATGTGGTCGTCTTGCGCGGTAAACTACCAGGGTTCTTTTCTTTCAATTGATTTGGAGTTGATTTCCGAGGAATCACCTTTGTGGTAGTCATTGCAAGAGGTGTTTGAGGTGAGCATTTGACTCCCGTCTTGCAATATCTTCTTATGTGCCCTGAAACACCACAACGAAAACATACCTTAGATCTTGACGATCCCAAAGAGGATGAAGTAGGTTTGTTGTCGTTGTTTGTCTTGAATTCCGGTGTCGGAGGAGGAGATACCGACTGAGGCACAAAAACTATCCCACTCGAACTTGGACTGTTTCCAGTTTGAGTGTATCCGAGGCCGAACCGATTTGATTGACCAAGACCAAGAAGTCTATCCAACTTACTCCTTCCTGAAGAGAATCGCTGTAAGTCATCCTTGAGTTGGAAAATGGTCTTTGTCATTTCCAGGTTATCCTGTCGAGCCTCGTTGTAGAGCTTTGAGAAGTGATTCGCTTTATCCACCAGATTTGTATGTTCCTTCTCAAGTTGCTCATTGGACTCTTGAAGGGAAACATTTGCTTTTATCAGGTTTTCCCTTTCCACTTCAAGAGCGTTTGAGAGAGAAGTTGCCCTTTTTGCTTCTTCTTCGAGATCATGCAATCTCCCTCTCAAACTCTTGTTTTGCTTAGCCACTTTCTTTGAATCCCTCAAAAGTCTGTGGTAGGCTAGAGCAAAATCTTCACCTTCCGAATCATCCGATTCATTGTCCGTTGCATTCTTTTCAACAGTGGAGTTGGACACTGACTCGGACGTACTTGCCATAAAGCACATGAAGGGTGAAGATGTGGACGCGTGGAATGCCGTGGTGCTCTTTTCTTCATCACTTGAAGATGACTCATTTGACGTTGAGTTGTCATCCCAAGTGACGACTTGCATCACCTTCTTCTTCGCCGGATACTTGTTGGGACAATCCGTTGCAATGTGGCCGTAGCCTCGACATTTGAAGCATTGTAGTTGTCCCTCTGAACTTTTCTTATCCTTTGAGAAGTTCTCTTGCTTTCTTGACTTGTAACTTGAAGTACCCTTGCCTTTGTTCGACTTTCCGAAGGATGGAGATTTACTTGAATTACCCCTTCGAAAGTTGCGGCGAAACTTCCTTGTCAAGAGAGCGAGCTGCTTCTCAAATTCCTCCATAGAAAGGTTCTCGTCATCGTCTGAGGAGGATGTATCCGCGTCTTCTTCCTTAGTTGTTTTCAACGCATAACCTGAAGACTTAGAAGTGGATGCCTTTCCAGAAGAATTGTTAGTAGTAAACGTCATTTCATATGTTTGTAATGAACCAACTAATTCTTCTACACGTATTTCGTCCGGGTGTTTAATAGTTTCAATGGCAGTAACTTTTGGGCGAAATCGTTCAGGAAGAGTTCTTAAGATCTTTCTTACAATCTTAAATTCTGGAATCTTCTCTCCCAGGTTAGCACATGAGTTTACGATGTCTTGCAATCGTGTATAATAGTCCGTGAAAGATTCATTTTCTGCCATCAAGATAGAGTCAAACTTGCTCGTAAGCATTTGCAGTTTCTGAATCTTCACGAGGTTAGTTCCCTCATGTGTAACCTGAAGAACATCCCAGATGTCTTTCGCAGTCTCACATGTTGAGACGCGAGAGAACTCAGTTTGAGATAAGGCATTAAAAATAGCATTAATTCCCTTGCCATTGTAAGAAGATGAATCTAACTCTTCCTTGGTCCATTTCGACCTAGGTTTTAAGGTGCGAACATCACCAATAAATTCAGTTGGATTAGACCATCCTAATTCAATTGATTGCCACACCCGTTCGTCGATGGAAATTAAAAAGGCTTTCATCCGCACTTTCCAGTACGCATAATTTGTTCCATCGAAGAACGGGGGTCGGTTGATGTTTCCACCTTCAACCATTGTTTACAACCCTATTCCCGCTCTGATACCACTTGTTGGGTTATATGTAATAAGGATCTAAATAGGGGAAAAAACACCTAGAGGGGGGTGAATAGGTGTAAACGTATAAACACTCAAAAATCGTTGCGATAAAAACCCAATGCGGAAATAAAAATAACACGCAAGATTTTTACGTGGAAAACTCCATCACCGGAGTAAAAAACCACGGGACCGATAACACGGCAGAAATCCACTAGAATTAAAACACGTACAAGGTGATTTACCGTACACACTTACGACTCAACCTTTTCCATACGCTCCTAGAGGATCTTCTCCGCTCGCTCCACGACGCTTCTCGAATCCACGATCTGCGCCCAACGCCGAATCCACGGCGTCCAACGTCGAATCCACGACGTCCGACCGAGTCCACGGTCTTCACCCAATAGCACCCTTCGAATCCACGAACGTGCCTCGCTCCGAATCCACGAGAGCGGTTGAACCTTGAATCCACAAGGACACGCGAATCCACGCGCCGATTTTTGGGGTAAATCGTTGTTTTTGGTGGTGATGATCCGCCGAATACTTAGATCAAAGATAGATCGGAAATACCATCTAAGTATTCATTAGTTTGATTCAACTCAAGATGTGAGTATGAAAACCTAGAATCAAACTAATCAATATAGATGAAGAAACATAGAGTATTCTCTAATGATTTCCTTTCTTCTCTATATGTGGATCTAGAGTCGTATAAGATGATATATGAATATGACGGCTATCTGGATTATCGGCTTACCCTGGAAAAATGAATCATAGGGTCTATTTATAGGTTAGAAACCCTAGGAAGGAGATAAGAATCAAAAACCTACCATTTCTTGAAATTTTACGGACGGCGATCCGGATCGGATTAGCTGTGATCCGGATCGTCGTAACGAGTCAGGCAGTTCCAGAAAAACGAAGGTTCAGGATCCGAATCGAAGTGCTTGATCCGGATCGTTCATACAGTTCACCAAACATCAACGTTCGGGATCCGGATTGCGAAGCCTGATCCGGATCGTTTAAGGAAAATGGTAAACTCAGTGTTCGGGATCCGGATCAAGAGAGGCTACGATCCGGATTGAACTGGTGTATGAACGAACCACCTTCGGGATCCGGATCGAACAACCTGATCCGGATCCTGAACATGTCCCAAGTCCAGTTTTTGATTTTTATGCAATGAAAGATTCTTCCAAGTGTTTCTACACTACAAGAAGTATTCGGATCACACAAAATCTTTAGTTAAACATACCTGATCCTTTTGAATTCTTCTTTCTTGAGATTGAGTTAAATGATCCAACTTTCTTCACCTTCAATCTTCAGGACTTGAAACTTTCACGAAACTACGCCAACTCAAATTCCGTAACAACGGAGTCTAAAAACCCAAGAGTATGACAAAAACCCGGCGACGGCGGCGGTAACGACGCGCGACGGACGACGCGACGACGCGCGACGGACGACGCGGCCGCGGTCTCTTCCACCGCGGCGCCGCATGCCGTGCGGCCACCGACCCCGCGTGGCATCGCAAGCGGCACTGCCGCGCGGGCGCCAGCCCCGCGCGGCGCCTGCCCGCAGTGCGGGCGCGGGCGCCAGCCCCGCGAGGCGCTGCGGGCAGCCCGATCGCGCGGGCTTGCCCGGTGCGGCGCTGCCCGCAGCGCGGGCGCGGGCGCCTGCCCCGCGCGGCGCTGCGGGCAGCCTGACCGCACAGGTTTGGTCCCGCGCGGTGCTGCCTGTAGCGCGGGCGCGGGCGCCAGCCCCGCGAGGCGCTGCGGGCAACCCGACCGCTCGGGCTTGGCCCCACGCGGCGCTGCCTGTAGCGCGGGCGCGGGCGCCAGCCCCGCGAGGCGCTGTGGGCAGCCCGACCGCACGGGCTTGCCTCGCGCGGCGCTGCCTGCAGCATGGGCGCGGGCGCCTGCCCCGCGCGGCGCTGCGGGCAGCCCGACCACTCGTGCTTGGCCCCACGCGGCGGGCGCGAGCGCCAGCCCCACGCGGGCTTTGCCCCGCGCGGCGCTGCCTGCGGCGCGGCCGCACGGGCGCAGCCTCGTGCTACGCCGACCAGGGTGCGGCGGCGGTCACGAGGCGGTGGCGGCGGCGGCGGCGGCGGCAGCGGCGGCGGCGGCAGCGGCGGCGGCGGCAGCGGCCGCGGCGGCGGCGGCGGTTAACGAAAAACGGCGAAAACCCCAACAACAAAAACCGGAAAAGAACATCGCTTACCACAATTTTGTCGGAGAAGGCAATCCGCTCACGCTCTCGGCTTCGGAACGTTGATCGAGAATGATCGGGTTCCTCCGCTTTCTCCTTCTCTCTTTCTTTTTCCTCCGGTTAGGGTTTTCTCTTTTCTTCTCTTTCTTTTTCTCTCCGGTTTGGGTTTTTCTCTCTTCTTTCGGGGATAAACAGATTTCTAACTTCGTGCGTACAATAAAACCCACATCCGGGTATTTATTATTTAAAAATTAATTATTTAATCACAACAGATAATTCCACATTCCCTCGAAAAGCGTGCAAGATCTTTAGCACGGATTTCGATGCACACTACGGTTACTGCGACCTTCAAAACCCCATTCCGGGAGATCCGTAAGTTGGAATTCAGATCCGATTGCACCGCCGATCATGGTTTTTCGAACTCTATCATAGAAAAATACTGTCACGCCCCGGGGGTTTTATTTTAGCGGAAACGATACTTCAAAGTACGCGGAGGGTGCGTACGAATTTTTTTGTTTAGAAACCTCCTTCCCCGGCGCGTGCCCAGACCCACCACATATACAGATTTACT
This sequence comes from Tillandsia leiboldiana, assembly GCA_029204045.2. Lineage (NCBI taxonomy): Eukaryota > Viridiplantae > Streptophyta > Magnoliopsida > Poales > Bromeliaceae > Tillandsia > Tillandsia leiboldiana. The sequence continues at coordinate 52,413 of JAQNDB010000221.1, read as the reverse complement.
CGAAAATCGGGCAGAGTCTCCTCTGTATATGCACGGCGTCGCGGCTGTTACAATAGTCGATCATGAGCAATCATTTTCCCATTTAATCACAACAGTTCGAAGTAGTACGGTGCATGAAGACTAAACAATACCCGTGGCCAATCAAGTTGAAAGGATAAACTCACAGTTTTGAAGGCAGGTCCACACGACCCAAGGTTTTGAAGACAGTTTGAAAAGATGCCATAAATCCACAGGGTTTGGAAAACAGGTCCACACGACCCAGATTTTAAAAGATAGTTTTCGAAGTTCTTTTCTTTTCTAGTCATGTTGCTTTGAAAACGGCCAAACGGGAACAATAACGGAAATAGTAGTGCATAAGTAGAAAGAAAGTACTCAACATCCACACGACCCCACAAGGGTATCGAGAACCACACAGTAAACTACAATACCGAATGAAATGCAGAGAAGGTAAATAAAACAGCATACTAGGGCTCCCTCAGACCGACTGCTACCAACTCGGCCTCACCGTCGCCTACCTCTACCCCCTGGAGGTACCTGTCACAGAGTGGGTAGTCAGCGACACTATCATCAAAATAGTACTAAAGCAGTAAAGTAATACCAGCCACAAAAGTAAGTCTAGCCAGAACAACCGTTCTACACGTAACGGTAACTCGCAACCACCTGTACCACCTGTAACACCTGTAACCCCGGTAACACCTGTAACACCTGACCGCGTCGGGATCCAATCCCGGCGGTCCCACAGCTCGCACATCGCTGCCTCAAGCCCCACAACTAATAAGGGGCCTCCCACTACGTCACCTCGTGGGGTACACACCTGACCACAACGGGATCCAATCCCGACAGGTCGCACCGCTCGCACCTCGCTGCCTCAAACCCCACAACTAATAAGGGGCCCCCCACTACGTCACCTCGTGGGGTAACACGGGTCAAAGACCGCCTTTCCGGAAAAGAGCACCCTTTGCGGTGGCCAAACCGCGGGTGCGCGTGTCGCAACTCGAGCATAAGTAACCAAGTAACCAAGTAACCAAGTAACCATGTCACCAAGTAACCATGTCACGGGGTAAGGTAGTACACCATAGAAACCATCAGTGTTAGTACCGATTAATAATAAAAAGTCCCTTTTGGATTACCAACACAATACTCAGCCTCGACCGTAAACCCACCTCAACACAAGCGATCCCGAAATCCGCTGGGAGGCTCACTGGCTAGCGGCTGACTGCTAGTACCTGAATAATAAATACAAGTCAATAATAGACTCTCTCTCTCGTATCCATTCCACTAACTCACTGTGTGTGCAAGCTATACGGCAAACTTCGCCGAAGTCCCGGGATTTTGCCGGAACTTTCCGGAAATCTGATTTCCGCTCAACGAAAGCCATTGGATCTCCCACGAAGGGTTTAGAGATCATGGGCGTACAGCCCAAAACAGCCCATGAGGCTACAATTGCAGTTAGACCCCTAGGGTTTTACCTAATTGCACTTTTACAATGAAATAAGAGTCGTTTTTGCTCGTTCTCTTAACTGGGATATTATTTTTACGAACCGTCACTTCCAGTAAGTGACACTCGACCCGCTGAACATCGTGCTCACCCATTTGCAGCAGCACGGTACCCGAGGAAAACTTCGGGCCATAATATACCTCTCTAACATAGCTCAAATGCATTTTTGTTTCTTCGGCTCACCGAAACCGAAATCCGACGCGAGCATCGCGTCCAGTGACCCCAAATTAGCTAGGAGCTCACTGTCGCGGCTTCGCAAACCGCCCGGAACAGTGTTTGGGCTAAACTATTCTTTTAAGGGTTGGTTAACCTATAACTTAACCTTTAATGATCCAATTCAAATTCTGCTTTAGGGTTAAGTTCACAGCAACCTAAAAACCCTGGGGCTTGCTTCATTTGCAGCCCAGCAGTTGCTGGATCAACCAGATCCACACCTAGTCCACTAACAATGCATACAATGCTCCAACCCTCAGTCCACACAGATCTAACTTGATCTGAAGTGAGCATCAAGCTCAGGAGACATTTTTGAGCAACTTTCATTTTCAGCTCAAAGCCTGAAACTAAACTTTTCTTCATTGAGGCATTTTAACAAACATTTGGTGGGCGCACTTTGCAAACAAGCACCCAAGCTTTTGCCCGAGCTTGTCCTCAGCAGAGAGGGAACCTGGGAGGTTCTAAGATGGCAAGAATTGTTCCCCCCAGTTGCAGAAACTTTTCTATGCAACTGGGATCAAGCTTCGACCCTCGGTTTAGCCGTGGCTCGAGGAGGAAGATGATGCTCCAACCTCGAAAATGGTGACTCCCCAACCACAGGTTCTGGGCCTCAACCACTTGCACCAACAAGTGCTACAACACCTCACAAACTTACCTGGGCCCATGCCCGGCGACAGGACACGACGGCGACGCGGCGGAGTAAAGCTTGGTTTTGAGCTTCACCATCAACAATGGCGAATTTCCTTTGAGGCAGCATGGGGCTCATGCAATAGCATGGTTGGGATCTAATTGATCCCAGGAAGCTTCCCGACCACTCCCCGCATGCCGGCGACGGCCGGAAGGCCGGCCACCGCAACTCGAACCCATTTCGGGTCATCCATGGCCGCACCTTCTTCGGGTTGCATGGATGCCATGCAAGGGCATGGTTGAAACCTCCTCACTCCCAGTAAGCTTCCCGGCCACTTGCCCGGAGGTGGGGAGGCCCGCCGGCGCCGGAGCACAAAGCTCGGCCGAAGGTGGAAAAACCCGAAAACTAGGGTTTCAAACTGCAACGTGGTTACTCAACCAAACTCCACCAAATTTGGTGGAGATGATCCACAGTTCCTACAGTATATTCCCATAATTTTATTTTTGTTTTTGGACCACGGGTTGCGAAGCTTGGCCGCGGCGGAGCAGAACCACCTTTTCCGGCGGTGCAACTTCACCGCCGGCAAACGGCCGTGCATGGGGGTTTGGTACTTGGCAGGGAAAGTCTGCAAGACCTAATTAAGACTCTGCCATGGGTCTTGGGCCAATAAAACCAAAGGATAAGAAGCTTCACCTTCGCCGGAGTTGGAGAAGGTGGGATGACGCCGGTTTCGCTCCTCCCAGCGTCGCGCGGCCACGGGGGAGATGCAGAGGAAGCACGAGAAGCCTTTGATGGAGGTTGGGTGCAAGAAAACTCTGTGTGATCCCCCCTTCCTCGACTTCCACTTTCCTTTTTATATAACCGGCCTCCTCACCTTACCACGAGCCACCCAAGAAGAGGGCCGTTCCGGGCTGGGTTCGTGGCAAGGATCGTGGCAGAGGGGAGTGGGAAACGTGGATGAGCAGTTGTAACTGTTTCCAAACCCACTACATTAGAGTATAGGGTAATTTTGTATAATTTCCACTTTCTTTGCATTTTGGTCCATCAACTCTTTATCATAATCACTAAGATCCTTACTGTAGGTGATAAATGCTCCCAGCACCCCAACTTATAAGCCACATTAAATTTGACCCATAAAATATTAAGATTTTTGCGAAAATACCCGCTTTTCCGGCGTATTTCACACATTTCGAGACGAATGGTTCGTCAAATTGCGAAACAGACTTCGCCACGACGTCCGGCTCGTCGAGACCTATCAAGTAGCGTATTTGCTTGCTTGATTCAGTGCTCGAATAAGATCTCGGGCCATAAAGTTCTGTAAGTTGCAGTATGACGCACGCACTTCGATGCACCCGGATCACTAAACGCGAATTCCGTCAGTGCCATTGTGCTCAGAACGGCGGTGCCATTCAAATCGACTACCCGAATCGCTAGATTCGGACTCCAGACAGTGAATCGGCTAACGTTCGCTCGGTGGGGAATTAAATCAGGAGGTTACTATTCACGACTTAAGTCGTGGGCCACTCAAGCTTCTTCACTGATTTCTGAACAATCCGACCGTCGGATTGAAAATCAGTTTATATCATTTTCAATCGGTTCGACGAGACGGTCGCACTAGTGATTTCAGATTTTCGAGATCAGACTCGGATCCGAAAGGCAGACATAGTGCTCCGTAAACTGTGCAATACGCGCACCGGTATGCAAGTCACTAAGGTTTAGATCTGCTTCCTCGCTCGCAACCATACTTGAATTTCTCGAGTGCTACATCACTCACACCTTAAAAGAAGTTTCGTCCCCGAAACTTAAATACACCATGAATCCAATAAGTGGGGAAAGGCCCAAGCATGCCCGACTTGCGCTCCCAAAAGGCTTCGCGCCCCTCCTGATCCGCTCGTTTCTCTCTGGCACTAGGAGAGATTGTAGTTTCCCTGCCGGGCGTTGACGTTCGGCCTTTATTTGTTGACGCCCCCGGCAATGAGCTACAAATTGCGTTACATCCCTCTTCATCTTGGGCCACCGGAAGGTCTGCTTGAGGTCCCTGTACATCTTTGTGCCTCCTGGATGCGCTGCATAAGGGGCGCTGTGTGCCTTGGACAGAATTTCCTTCTTCAATTCCGGGGGTATCCGGCACACAAATTCGTCCGCGGAACCGTAGGGTGTCATCGCCTTCCAATGAAAAGTCCCCTTCCTGAACTGGTGAGATCTTGTCTTTTACGGGCTGTAAGTGCGAGTCCGCCTGCTGTTCCTCTCGAATCTTTTCTAACAGTGTTGGTTTGACCACCAGAGTTAGAAGTTGCGCAACCGTGCCTGTTGGCACTACTTCCAACCCTAGTCGTGAAAATTTCACGATCAAGTTGCTCTGTTTAGCCCTCGCACCTACCGATTCTTCCTACAATCGCCCCTTCCTGCTCAAAATGTCCGCTACCACGTTTGCTTTCCCGGGGTGATATTGGATCGTTAGGTCGTAATCCTTCGATAATTCACAACACCGCTTCTGATGTCGTCGTCGGGGGTGGTGACACCTTGTCTGCTACAGTCGCGGTAGTGGCTACTCCCGCGAAGTTCCTCCTCCGGGGTTTTGAACAGACCAACAAACTAGGTAGGGTTCTCTCCTCAAAACACTTGTAAGGGATTCCTATCTAGCGTTCACAACTCCTCAGGCGGACTAGGGGAGTACCCCACTCCTATCCTATATAACCCTTCCCCCCCCGACACAACGGTACCATACGCGGAGGAAGAAAAGACAGACACGGAAGATGGGAATCGATGCCTAACCAAAGAAAAACCATAAAGGGAAGAAAAAATATATATATATATACTGATTTCTAGGATTCTGCATCACTGCTCCCCGGGGCGGCTGGGGAGATCCGTCCACAGCCTCTGGGCCAGCTACGTTCGACGTGGCGGGGTGGGGTCTCGGTATCGGAAGAGTCCGTCAGGCGTGGGTCGTCGGGTCTCGGTGCCGGGGGTCTGGTGACACCTGGCCTCCGGGGACACTCGTAACGTGTGTGGCCCGGCCTGCCACACCGGAAGCAATGCTCATTCCGCCAAGGGCACTCCATCATGGGATGCGCACCGTCACAAATGACGCATGGCGTCGGTGGTGTAGGTCCCTCCCTCATCGCCTGCCCGGGTTTCGGCCTGTTCCTCTGGCGTTTGGTCGCTCTGCCGCACTGGTAGGGGCCCCCTGTCGGGCCAGGGTAGGGGTGTGCCCGTCGTGTACGCTCTAGCTCCGTGCGCACGGCCAAGTTGACCGCTCCCTGAAAGGTGGAAACGCCAGTCGGTGGTATCCCACGGGGGTTAACACCACCGGTGCCGTGCTGGGCGCGGTCGACACTCTCGAGCTCCTGGGTCAGTATACCCACCTGCTCTGCGAGAGTTAGCAATTTCACAGCCACGTCGCGCAACTGGTTGCGTAGTACGCGGTTCGCCTCTGCCGCAAGGTCCATGTCTGACAGCAGTTACCTACCCAAAATCAGGCTTCTATCTGTGCACACCGAGGAAACACATTAGTCCCAGCATACCAAGAAAACCGTGCGTAAATAATTCACACAAATTCCCCTTTCCCCCACGTTCACTCACGTCCTATAACCTTACGTCCCACACGTTTCATTTATTCGTAGTTAAGTGTGATATCTCGGTGGATGTTGGGTTGTCACTGTTGTGATTAAAGCAAAGTCTCTGATACCATCTTAATCTGTCACGCCCCGGGGGTTTTATTTTAGCGGAAACGATACTTCAAAGTACGCGGAGGGTGCGTACGAATTTTTTTGTTTAGAAACCTCCTTCCCCGGCGCGTGCCCAGACCCGCCACATATACAGATTTACTCGAAAATCGGGCAGAGTCTCCTCTGTATATGCACGGCGTCGCGGCTGTTACAATAGTCGATCATGAGCAATCATTTTCCCATTTAATCACAACAGTTCGAAGTAGTACGGTGCATGAAGACTAAACAATACCCGTGGCCAATCAAGTTGAAAGGATAAACTCACAGTTTTGAAGGCAGGTCCACACGACCCAAGGTTTTGAAGACAGTTTGAAAAGATGCCATAAATCCACAGGGTTTGGAAAACAGGTCCACACGACCCAGATTTTAAAAGATAGTTTTCGAAGTTCTTTTCTTTTCTAGTCATGTTGCTTTGAAAACGGCCAAACGGGAACAATAACGGAAATAGTAGTGCATAAGTAGAAAGAAAGTACTCAACATCCACACGACCCCACAAGGGTATCGAGAACCACACAGTAAACTACAATACCGAATGAAATGCAGAGAAGGTAAATAAAACAGCATACTAGGGCTCCCTCAGACCGACTGCTACCAACTCGGCCTCACCGTCGCCTACCTCTACCCCCTGGAGGTACCTGTCACAGAGTGGGTAGTCAGCGACACTATCATCAAAATAGTACTAAAGCAGTAAAGTAATACCAGCCACAAAAGTAAGTCTAGCCAGAACAACCGTTCTACACGTAACGGTAACTCGCAACCACCTGTACCACCTGTAACACCTGTAACCCCGGTAACACCTGTAACACCTGACCGCGTCGGGATCCAATCCCGGCGGTCCCACAGCTCGCACATCGCTGCCTCAAGCCCCACAACTAATAAGGGGCCTCCCACTACGTCACCTCGTGGGGTACACACCTGACCACAACGGGATCCAATCCCGACAGGTCGCACCGCTCGCACCTCGCTGCCTCAAACCCCACAACTAATAAGGGGCCCCCCACTACGTCACCTCGTGGGGTAACACGGGTCAAAGACCGCCTTTCCGGAAAAGAGCACCCTTTGCGGTGGCCAAACCGCGGGTGCGCGTGTCGCAACTCGAGCATAAGTAACCAAGTAACCAAGTAACCAAGTAACCATGTCACCAAGTAACCATGTCACGGGGTAAGGTAGTACACCATAGAAACCATCAGTGTTAGTACCGATTAATAATAAAAAGTCCCTTTTGGATTACCAACACAATACTCAGCCTCGACCGTAAACCCACCTCAACACAAGCGATCCCGAAATCCGCTGGGAGGCTCACTGTGTGACGCCCCACTTCCCAGGGGGTCACCCATCCTAGAACTACTCTAGCTCTAGCACGCTTAACTCTCATGTTCCTCTTGGATTTTGCTACCATCCAAAATGCTATAGCCGGGTTAGAGATTTAGTCCTATTATATCATTTATATATAGGACTAATCCAAATTCCGGGGGTGTCACATTCTTCCCCCCTTTAAGCCCTGACGTCCACGTCAGGCTCAAGCACACTCACAAGCACCAGGCGATGTGAGACTCGTCTCGCTAGCCTTAGCCGACCTTGTAGGGAGCTGCACTCCACCTACAACGGTCATTAGCCGGGGAGCCACACTCTACCCGCTATATAACCCTGGCTCAGCCGAGACTCATCTCACATTTCCGGCTGGTGAATGGCTCTGATACCAACTGTGACGCCCCACTTCCCAGGGGGTCACCCATCCTAGAACTACTCTAGCTCTAGCACGCTTAACTCTCATGTTCCTCTTGGATTTTGCTACCATCCAAAATGCTATAGCCGGGTTAGAGATTTAGTCCTATTATATCATTTATATATAGGACTAATCCAAATTCCGGGGGTGTCTCACACTGGCTAGCGGCTGACTGCTAGTACCTGAATAATAAATACAAGTCAATAATAGACTCTCTCTCTCGTATCCATTCCACTAACTCACTGTGTGTGCAAGCTATACGGCAAACTTCGCCGAAGTCCCGGGATTTTGCCGGAACTTTCCGGAAATCCGATTTCCGCTCAACGAAAGCCATTGGATCTCCCACGAAGGGTTTAGAGATCATGGGCGTACAGCCCAAAACAGCCCATGAGGCTACAATTGCAGTTAGACCCCTAGGGTTTTACCTAATTGCACTTTTACAATGAAATAAGAGTCGTTTTTGCTCGTTCTCTTAACTGGGATATTGTTTTTACGAACCGTCACTTCCAGTAAGTGACACTCGACCCGCTGAACACCGTGCTCACCCATTTGCAGCAGCACGGTACCCGAGGAAAACTTCGGGCCATAATATACCTCTCTAACATAGCTCAAATGCATTTTTGTTTCTTCGGCTCACCGAAACCGAAATCCGACGCGAGCATCGCGTCCAGTGACCCCAAATTAGCTAGGAGCTCACTGTCGCGGCTTCGCAAACCGCCCGGAACAGTGTTTGGGCTAAACTATTCTTTTAAGGGTTGGTTAACCTATAACTTAACCTTTAATGATCCAATTCAAATTCTGCTTTAGGGTTAAGTTCACAGCAACCTAAAAACCCTGGGGCTTGCTTCATTTGCAGCCCAGCAGTTGCTGGATCAACCAGATCCACACCTAGTCCACTAACAATGCATACAATGCTCCAACCCTCAGTCCACACAGATCTAACTTGATCTGAAGTGAGCATCAAGCTCAGGAGACATTTTTGAGCAACTTTCATTTTCAGCTCAAAGCCTGAAACTAAACTTTTCTTCATTGAGGCATTTTAACAAACATTTGGTGGGCGCACTTTGCAAACAAGCACCCAAGCTTTTGCCCGAGCTTGTCCTCAGCAGAGAGGGAACCTGGGAGGTTCTAAGATGGCAAGAATTGTTCCCCCCAGTTGCAGAAACTTTTCTATGCAACTGGGATCAAGCTTCGACCCTCGGTTTAGCCGTGGCTCGAGGAGGAAGATGATGCTCCAACCTCGAAAATGGTGACTCCCCAACCACAGGTTCTGGGCCTCAACCACTTGCACCAACAAGTGCTACAACACCTCACAAACTTACCTGGACCCATGCCCGGCGACAGGACACGACGGCGACGCGGCGGAGTAAAGCTTGGTTTTGAGCTTCACCATCAACAATGGCGAATTTCCTTCGAGGCAGCATGGGGCTCATGCAATAGCATGGTTGGGATCTAATTGATCCCAGGAAGCTTCCCGACCACTCCCCGCATGCCGGCGACGGCCGGAAGGCCGGCCACCGCAACTCGAACCCATTTCGGGTCATCCATGGCCGCACCTTCTTCGGGTTGCATGGATGCCATGCAAGGGCATGGTTGAAACCTCCTCACTCCCAGTAAGCTTCCCGGCCACTTGCCCGGAGGTGGGGAGGCCCGCCGGCGCCGGAGCACAAAGCTCGGCCGAAGGTGGAAAAACCCGAAAACTAGGGTTTCAAACTGCAACGTGGTTACTCAACCAAACTCCACCAAATTTGGTGGAGATGATCCACAGTTCCTACAGTATATTCCCATAATTTTATTTTTGTTTTTGGACCACGGGTTGCGAAGCTTGGCCGCGGCGGAGCAGAACCACCTTTTCCGGCGGTGCAACTTCACCGCCGGCAAACGGCCGTGCATGGGGGTTTGGTACTTGGCAGGGAAAGTCTGCAAGACCTAATTAAGACTCTGCCATGGGTCTTGGGCCAATAAAACCAAAGGATAAGAAGCTTCACCTTCGCCGGAGTTGGAGAAGGTGGGATGACGCCGGTTTCGCTCCTCCCAGCGTCGCGCGGCCACGGGGGAGATGCAGAGGAAGCACGAGAAGCCTTTGATGGAGGTTGGGTGCAAGAAAACTCTGTGTGATCCCCCCTTCCTCGACTTCCACTTTCCTTTTTATATAACCGGCCTCCTCACCTTACCACGAGCCACCCAAGAAGAGGGCCGTTCCGGGCTGGGTTCGTGGCAAGGATCGTGGCAGAGGGGAGTGGGAAACGTGGATGAGCAGTTGTAACTGTTTCCAAACCCACTACATTAGAGTATAGGGTAATTTTGTATAATTTCCACTTTCTTTGCATTTTGGTCCATCAACTCTTTATCATAATCACTAAGATCCTTACTGTAGGTGATAAATGCTCCCAGCACCCCAACTTATAAGCCACATTAAATTTGACCCATAAAATATTAAGATTTTTGCGAAAATACCCGCTTTTCCGGCGTATTTCACGCATTTCGAGACGAATGGTTCGTCAAATTGCAAAACAGACTTCGCCACGACGTCCGGCTCGTCGAGACCTATCAAGTAGCGTATTTGCTTGCTTGATTCAGTGCTCGAATAAGATCTCGGGCCATAAAGTTCTGTAAGTTGCAGTATGACGCACGCACTTCGATGCACCCGGATCACTAAACGCGAATTCCGTCAGTGCCATTGTGCTCAGAACGGCGGTGCCATTCAAATCGACTACCCGAATCGCTAGATTCGGACTCCAGACAGTGAATCGGCTAACGTTCGCTCGGTGGGGAATTAAATCAGGAGGTTACTATTCACGACTTAAGTCGTGGGCCACTCAAGCTTCTTCACTGATTTCTGAACAATCCGACCGTCGGATTGAAAATCAGTTTATATCATTTTCAATCGGTTCGACGAGACGGTCGCACTAGTGATTTCAGATTTTCGAGATCAGACTCGGATCCGAAAGGCAGACATAGTGCTCCGTAAACTGTGCAATACGCGCACCGGTATGCAAGTCACTAAGGTTTAGATCTGCTTCCTCGCTCGCAACCATACTTGAATTTCTCGAGTGCTACAAATACCCGCACCACACGATAGCCAACTTAAGAAAGCTCGATAATTCGATTCTCCCTAACATGTAATTTATTAGCAAGAGGGTAAAACGATACACAAAAAAGTCGTGATATTACACTCTTAATATGGTGCAACATAATAATAAAGAAATATGCAACAAATGGGTTCTAAGAGTGCATCCACCATAAAAAGCGTCAACCGAAACACCTGAAATCGTCCCGCGTGTTCGTACGATTCCCGGACCTAAAAAGAGTCTCCCAAAAAGAAACAAGGTAAGACTAGACTTGCCCATGAAGAACCGAGGTTCCGAACACGTAAAAGTAAAGGCAGAAACCGAGCGGCGGCGGCTGCGGCGGCGGCCCCATGCGATACCAGCCCGCGCGGCGCCACAAACGGCGCGGCACCAACCAGCGCGGGCGCCCCCTGCGGTGTGGCCCCGCGCGGCACCAACCCGCGCGGCGCCGCAAGCGGTGCGGCCCCGCGCGGCACCAGCCCGCGCAGCGCCACAAGCAGCGCGGCCCCGCGCGGCACCAATCCACGCGGGCGCTGCCTGCGTTGCGGCCCCGCGCGACACCAGCCCGCGCGGCGCGTAGTGCGGGCGGCGTCTCGCAGCGGCGGCGGCGGCGGCGCGTCCATACACCGCGGCGGCGGCACTCTAGGGCATCACGGCGGCGATGCTCAAGGGCATCGCGGCGGCGGCGCTCTAGGGCATCGCGGCTGCGGTGCGACGAATGGCACAAGCGACCCGGACCAAAAAGCCGCGCAACCGAAAACCAAAAATAACGAAAACACACGAATAAACGCCGCTTACCTTGATCTAACGGAGAAGACGATCCATTCTCGTTCCTCGCGATGGTGAGGATCCGAATCCGCTCCCCGTTGACGGTAACTTCTCGTTCCCGGCTTTCGGCGCGTCGATCGAAGAAGATCGGAGATCCGCTTTCTTTCTTTTTCTCTCCGAACTAGGGTTTTCGTTTTCTTGAAAAGTCTTAATTAAAAATCTATTTCTCTCGTACGTACAAAATAAAAACCCTTATTCGGTATATAACAGAAAGATTCCCATCTCCTCAAAAAGCGTGCCGATCACGTGGCATGGGTTCCGGTGCATCCTACGAGTACCGAAACCCTCAAAATCCCATTCCGGGAGATCCGCAAATCGGATTTCAGATCCGATCGCTTTGCCGTTCCCCGTTTTTTGAGCTCTAACACCGAAAAATACCCGCACGCACCGACGCTGTACCCAAGAAATCCCGCTAATTAATCCCTTAAATAACTAATTTATTCAAAAGGGATTAAAAGAAACACAAGACAGTTCGTGATATTACATCACACACCCCTTAAAAGAAGTTTCGTCCTCGAAACTTAACCTCAACCCACACTAAACAAGTCTGGATAACACTCTCTCATCTTCAACTCAAATTCCCAAGTCGCTTCGTGCTCTTCATGATTACTCCACAGCACCTTCATATAGGGAATAATCCAGCTGCGCAACTTTTTGTCTTCACGTGCCAAGATTCGGACCGGTGTTTCAACAAAGCTCAAGTCCTCTCGAAGCTCAATAGCAGAAACATCGAGAACATGCGACGGATCAGGGAGGTATTTCCGAAGCATCGAAACATGGAATACATTGTGCATGCGATCGAGATTTGGTGGCAAGGCTAAACGATAAGCTACTGGGCCAACGCGCTCCAAGATCTCAAAAGGTCCAACGAACCGCGGGCTCAACTTGCTTCTTATACCGAACCGTTTAATCCCCTTGGATAGCGAAACTCGGAGCAACACGTGTTCCCCTACTTGAAACTCCAAGTCACGTCGTTTCCGGTCTGCGTAGCTTTTCTGCCGATTCTGGGCGGTCAACAACCGCTGTCTGATAAGGCGCACCTTTGTCTCGGTCTCCTCCACTAAGTCCGGACCCATAAACTTTCGCTCCCCCAAATCATCCGAACAGATAGCCGATCGACATCGACGCCCATACAAAGCTTCATACGGCACCATCTGAATGCTAGCCTGGTAACTGTTGTTATAGGCGAATTCCACGAGGGGTAGATAACGTGACCGTCCTTCACCCAAGCCAAGTACGCACACTGGGAGCATGTCCTCGAGAATCTGGATCACCCGTTCTGGTTGTCCGTCGGTCTGGGGGTGAAAGACGTGCTGAACTGTAGTTTGGTCCCCAAAGCCCGCTGCAAACTCTGCCAAAAGTTCGACACAAATCGAGTGTTCCTGCCCGAAGTAATCGATGTCGGCACCCCATGCAATCTCACAACCTCGTTGATGTAGACTTGTGCCAAACGGTCTCGAGTCCACGTCAAATGAATGGGTAGGAAATGAGCCGACTTCGTCAATCGATCCACTATGACCCAGACCGCGTCGTGTCCTTGTTGTGATCGTGGAAAACCAGTACCGAAGTCCATGGTGATCCGCTCCCATTTCCACTCTGGCACTGGTAGAGGTTGTAGTTCCCCCCCGCCGACGCTGATGTTCGGCTTTTACCTGTTGACAAATCAAACAGTGTGCCACGAACCGCGTTACGTCCCCCTTCAATTTAGACCACCAAAAAGTCTACTTAAGGTCCATGTACATCTTCGTACCACCAGGATGCGCCGCATAGGGAGCACAGTGCGCCTTTGACAATATCTCTTCCTTCATATCAGGCAGATCGGGCACACAAATACGTCCTCGGAACCGCATTGTATCGTCCGCACCAACCGAAAAGTCGCCCTCTTGGTCCGAAGAAAGCTTGTCCCGCACAAGCTGTAGTTGAGCATCTGTATTTTGACCTTCCAGGATTTTCTCAAACAATGTAGGCTTGACTACTAAGGACAAAAGTCGCGTAACCGTACCCGCCGGTACAACCTCCAATCTCATTTGCGAGAAATCCGCGATTAATTTGTCCTACTGAGTAATCGCGCTCGCCGCTAACTCCTCGTTTTGACCCTTCCTGCTCAAGGCATCGGCTACTACATTTGCCTTTCCGGGGTGATATTGAATGGACAAATGGTAGTCCTTCAGCAACTCCAACCATCTTCTCTGCCGCAAGTTCAAATCCTTCTGCGTAAATAAATATTTAAGGCTCTGGTGATCCGAAAACACATTGCAATGAGCTCCATAAAGGTAAAGTCTCCAAAGTTTTAAAGCGAACACGACCGCTGCGAGTTCCAGATCGTGCGTAGGGTAGTTTCGCTCATAATCCTTCAGTTGTCTTGATGCGTAGGCTATAACTTTCCCCTGTTGCATCAGCACACATCCAAGACCATTCCGTGATGCATCACAATAAACCTCGAATTCCTCACCGGGTGTCGGTAGTGCAAGCACGGGTGCCCGTGTTAACCTGTCTTTGAGTTCCTCGAAGCTCTCCTGTCATAGGGCCGTCCAAACAAATTTCTCCCATTTTCGAATTAAATAATTGAGAGGGGTGGCAATTTTTGAGAAACCTTCCACGAGGCATCTATAGTACCCCCAAACCTAAGAAACTTCGGATTTTCGTTACTGTAGTCGGTCGGGGCCAATTAGTTACTGACTCCACCTTCTTAGGATCCACTGCAATTCCCATTGCTGAAACTATGTGTCCCAAAAAGTCCACCTCATGAAGCCAGAACTCACACTTCTTGAGCTTAGCAAACAGTTTCCGATCCCTGGGAGTCTGAAGAATTACCCGCAAATGCTCCTCATGTTCCTCTTCTGTACGAGAGTAGTTCAGGATGTCATCAATAAAGACCACTACAAATTGGTCCAAGAAAGGTTTGAATATCTTGTTCATCATATCCATAAATACCGCTGGAGCGTTCGTAAGCCCAAACGGCATAACTGTAAACTCATAGTGGTCGTATCGAGTCCGAAAAGCTGTTTTAGGTATATCCTCACCCCGAACTCTAAGCTGGTGATAGCCAGATTGTAGATCGATTTTGAGAACACCGTTGCTCTTTGTAGTTGGTCGAAAAGGTCGTCAATCCGAGACAAGGGATACTTGTTTTTCACTGTGACCTTGTTTATCTCCCGATAGTCGATGCACAGACGTAAACTCCCGTCCTTCTTCCGCACGAAAAGTACGGTTGCCCCTTATCCAGAAGGTCTTCTAGTTGTGCCTTGAGTTCCTTCAATTACACGAAAGCCATTCTGTACGGTGCCTTTGTGATAGGTTGCGTGCCCTGAAGAAGCTTGATAGGGAAATCAATCTCTCGCTCGGGGGGCAAACCCGGGAGTTCGGTTGCAAAAACGTCTGGAAAATTCCTTAAAATCGGGGTGTCCGCTGGCTGTGTTGAAGGTTGAGAGATCAAAATCATTGAAGCTATGAATACTATACGTTCACCCTCCACCAGTCTTCTTGCCCGGGATGCAGAAAAGAAAGATGAGAAAGGAGTACCCCTATATGCTAAACCTATGGGTTCCGAGATGCCAGGTTCCAGAGGACGCACCTGGTGCTTCTCGCAAACGATTGCTGCCTGGTGTTTGGTAAGCCAAACCCACCCGAGTACTACGTCGGAATCCCCTAGCGGGATTTCCGCCAGTTCCAGGGGTATAAAGGCCTGCCCAACCTTACCGGGCAGGAAGGAACAAAGCTTCCTGCCACGAAGGGTGGCCCAGGGCCTGAACGGGCCCATTACTACGAAAGGTGTCACTTTAAGAAACTATGGGTAAGGGTGAAAGAAATAAAAGAGTGAGATGCTCCGGGGTGTCAAACACGGCCCTATCTAGAAAAAGAGAACTAAGGGTTGGTTAATACTTGCTACTACATCCTCCGGGGCAGCACGTCTCGAGCTGAGCCGTCGCATAAATCCTCCCGCGGGGCGGTGGCGGCGCCCCTCTCCACGTGTCGTGATGCTGAAGGTACTGTTCCCGGGTTCAGGGGCAGAATGAGCGAAAGTGTCCCGGCTTGCCACATCCGAAGCAATGGTCGTGTCTCCAGGAACAATCAATCACCTGGTGTGCTCCTCCGCAGATGATGCAAGGCTTCTCCCCCTGTTCCGGTTCTCTTATCGGGGTACTCTTGGTCCCTTGCTTCGTCTTCGGACGCTGGCGCGGTCGGCGTCCATTGGGAAAGCCATCCCCAAGATGAATCTGGGTCCGTTTCTGTCCCCGGTTGCGCTCATGGTCCTGCTGTCGGGCGCGTGCGACGGCCAAATCCTGCTTCACCAAGGCGGCCCAGTCGACTACCTCTCGATAAGTGGGCCATCCTGCTGTTGGCATTACTTGAAAAGTGTCGCTCCGTAGACCATCCACGAGGAAACGGGCTGTGTAGGGCTCGTCCTTCACTGCAAAGGAGACGCAGTCAGCCACGCCGGCGGTTTGCGTCAACAGGTACGTGCGTTCTGAGAGCGTTAACAGTTGCCCGGCCATGCCGTGCAACTGTTGTCGGAGTAGCCGATTCTCCGCAGCTGTCGAAGCCATCGCATCCATTTCTGCGCTGTTGATTGCTGACCAAGTTCGGGCTATTATCTTGAATACAAAGAAACCAAGTCAACCGTAGACCTAACTGGTCTAACACCATGACCTGCGAACAAACCGGAACTCTATCCCCTTTCCCCCAAACACACTCGCGCTCTACGCACCTATTCCTTGACTATCTCGTTGGTCGGTTGCTAGTGGTGATGTACTTTTGTGGATGTTGGACACCGACTACCGTGGTTAAAGTTGTTTTTCTCTGATACTATAATGAAACGACTTTTCTAGTGATATTTTACCCTCCTGCTAATAGAGTATAAGTTAGAAGAAATTAAATTATCGAGCTCGTTTGAGTTGACTAACACGCGGTGCAGGTATTTTTCGGTGATAGAGCTCGAAAAACGATGAACGGCGGTGCAATCGGATCTAAAATTCGACTTACGGATCTCCCGGAATGGGGTTTTGAAGGTCGCGGTAACCGTAGGGTGCATCGGAATCCGTGCAAGAGATCTGGCACGCTTTTCGAGAAATCTTAGAATTATCTCGTGAGAATAGATATTTATTGTTAAATAATAAATATTCGAATATTGGAGTTTTTCTTTTTACATATGTATGAAAAAGGATAAAATAAAATAAAATAAAATAAAATAAATTAATAATAAAAGGATAATTATACCCCGTTTACCGAAAGGAAAACCCTAATTTTAAAAGATCGTCTCCTCAAACCCTTCCCTCTTGTGCGTACCGAAGACCAAAAATAAAACCCTAGTTCGGAGAAGAGAAAAGAAAAGAGAACCCTAATCGGAGGAGAAAATAAGGAAAGAAGGAGAAAGCGGAGGGACCCGATCGCCCCGATTGACGTGCCGGAGACCGGAGAACGAGACGCCATCATCTACGGGGAGCGGATCCGGATCCCCAACGCCGCGAGGGACAAGATCGATTCTTTAATTCCGATAGATCGAGGTTAGCGATCGTTATTTCTTTTGGTCAGATTAATCGGGGGTTTTTCGTGTTCTTTTAAGGTCGTTTTAATCGGTACGTTGATCACGGGTTCTTGATTTTGGTTTTTGATCAATATCTTGTTCTTGTTCTTGACCGGGTTTAATCGATGGTTTTTAATCGGTCTTTTGATCAAGTTTCCGATCGATGATTCGATCAATGGTTTGATAGTTAGATTTGCCGTGGTTTTGTTTGGGGTTTTTGTGGGTGTTTCGTTGGAGCATGGGGAAGTTAACGGGAGGCCGCCGCCGCCGTTGTTAAACGGGAGGCTGCCGCCGCCGTTATCATGTTCGCGGTGTCGTCGCAGAAGTCGCACGGGAGCGAAAACGGAGAAGAAACCGCGAAACGGGAGCGAAAACGGAGAAGGAAACGCGCGCGGGGGGTGTACTATTGATCCCGTACGGACTCCTCCCTCCTCGGTCCACGGCCCGGGCGTGCACCCAGTGCACGCCCCCACAGCCCCGAAGGCGCAGACCCGGTGCACGCTGCCGTGCGCCAGGCTACGCACTGTGCGCGGTGCACGCTCTAGGAGTGCACCCGGCGCATACACCCGCGGCCAGAGGGCGCAGACCCGGCGCACGCCTTCGTACGCCGGCCTGGCCCGGCCCGTGAAGCGTGGTGCACGCCTCAGAGTGCACCCGATGCGCGACGCCGCGGCCGAAAACATGAGCCCGGTGCGCGCCTCCCCCGTGCACCGGCCCAGCCCATCCCGCAGGGTGCACGCTTCCTGGGTGCACCCGGCGCACGCCGCGCAGCCGCCCGACGCGCAGACCCGGTCCACGCCTGCTCCGAGCACCACCCGTCAGCCGAAAGTTCGGTAGCTCCGTTTTGGTCCGTTTTTCCACCATTTTGAGCGCCGTTTTCGCCGTTGGGATCACCGTTTCCGCCGTTTTCTTGGCATGGCTACTTGGAATCATTTAGGCCACCGTTTCGCCATGTCATGTGCTAGTTTCGCCGACGCTCCGCGTCTTGACAAAATCGTCGGGGTCGCGCCGTCGGGTCTTTTTCTCATCGTTTTCGCCGTCGGGGTCTTCTCGGCTTGACTGTTGATGTCCCGAGTTGGCTACCGGCTGAGAATTGGGTTTTGTTGGATTTTCGTTAGCGGTTTTGGGTTCTGATGGAGTTGGCGATGATAGAGTCGCGATCCGGTCGTTGATAACCATCGGTTTTATCGTCAGAGATCGGGCTTGTTCTGAGTTTTCGGTTTTACTTGACAGTTTTGACTAGACGGTTTTTGATTTGACGTCACGGTCCTCTTGGCACAGTGATTTTGGTTTTCGTGGGTTTATTGTTACAGTGGTCGGGACCACTGATTTTGCCTGTTTAGAGTAAAGTGTTAAATTGTGCGTTTGGTTGTTTTATTAGGACGCGTGAAGTTCTGATTGCTTAAGAGGGTCACGGGCGCGGTCGTTTATCTTCATTCCAGGTGGTGTCACGCCCCCGGGAGTTTTTGAGTCTATCAAAGCGGAAAATCGTGTGTATCTTTTTTTTTTCTTAACAAGGTAAATTAAACCTCATCCCCGGTGCGTGCCAGACCGCCACATACACAAATTCTCCCTGTCCGCGGACAGAGTCTCCTTTGTATATGCACGGCGTCTCATTTACAACGACATACATCAACCACCAACCATCAACCATACAATAGACATTCAACATCAAGCGGAATATTAAAGCGGCATCAATGTTTAGAAAGGATAAAGCCAGCAATTGCAAAACCCGTGCCCACACGGCCCTTCGTTTTGAGAAAACCTTTTCGAAGTCATTTGGTTTATCATGAAAACATGCCGCATAAGAAAACATTACCAAAAGAACCAAACTATAAAAGTACGACTCATTCACAGTGCTAAGTAATACATGTCCACGAATATTACTACTCACAAGCAAATTAACTAAAATGCGTAAGAGAAATGAGATAATGATAATAACCAAGTGTTCTGACTACGGCCCTCGCGACGCAGTCTCAACAATCTCCCGGCTCACGCCCCTCGTAGCGCCTGTCACGGAGTGGGTAATGTCAGTGACAAACAAAGTAGATGTCTAACAACAATAAGGAATAAGGAGCAAACCGGAAACACCGGAACCATTTCGCTAAAAACCCTGCACATATTAAGCTGGGCCCCAACCCCAGATTTATCAATTTAATTGGGCACCAACCCCAGATTATTTATCGGAGAGACCAAAGTCTCCCCTCGTGCGCAAACACTTCTTTGATGCATTTAACCCCTTCCACGGTGCTGGTGTGCTATTCCCAGCGGGCGCGAAGGGGTCCTCACGGCT
The DNA here is from genome assembly GCA_029204045.2 of Tillandsia leiboldiana. Taxonomy (NCBI): domain Eukaryota; kingdom Viridiplantae; phylum Streptophyta; class Magnoliopsida; order Poales; family Bromeliaceae; genus Tillandsia; species Tillandsia leiboldiana. The sequence goes on along the minus strand of JAQNDB010000221.1, from coordinate 32,904 downwards.
CCCACCCCTTTGTGAGGAACACGGGTCATACCAGACCACTCTTCCGGAAAAGTACACCCATGCGGAGGCCAATCCCCCTGTGTACGTGCAGCATCCCAAAACGGATTTGCCGAGATCGGCGTGTCATGAACATTGCGACCGCAGCCGCTTCAATTGTTAGATAATAACACAATTATGCGAAAGGTTAAACTGTCCATCTACTTTGTTAGATAAATTGAGAGCACTTTAATGACGATAGATGCACTTACTGCACTGGTTGTATTTACAGCAACCGTACCCACCTATTTGGAGAGAGATCGGAACACCCGAATCTTTCGCGCACCCCCGCTGCGCGTCTGGACCTAAAGAAAGTCCGCAAGGATAACTATAGTCAAAAGCGTGTACTAACATCCGAAAACACAAGACCCAATTTACTCATTTTGACGGAAAAGTCCAATATTGTCCGGTTGACGAAACGGAATTCCCGAGCCGCCGTCGCCGTCTGCCGGAGCCCCGCGCGGTTCAGAACCGCGCGGCGTATCTCCGCGGACGATGCCCACGCGGCGCGGTGCCCCGCGCGGGTTGCCCGTGCGACGGCCGCACGGTGCCCGCGCGGGTGCGGCCCCGCACGGCGCCCGCGCGGTTGCTGGTCCGTGCGGGTGCCGCCCGCGCGGCAGCCGCGCGGCGCCCGCGCGGTGCCCGCACGGGTGCGGGCCCGCGCGGGTGCCTCCCGCGCGGCAGCCGCGCGGCGCCCCGCGCGGTGCCCGCACGGGTGCGGGCCCGCGCGGGTGCCTCCCGCGCGGCAGCCGCGCGGTGCCCGCACGGGTGCGGGCCCGCGCGGGGGCCGCCCGCGCGGCAGCCTTGCGGTGCCCGCACGGATGCGGGCCCGCGCGGGGGCCGCCCGCGCGGCAGCCGCACGGCGCCTGCACGGTGCCCGCAAGGTTGCGGGCCCGCGCGGGTGCCTCCCGCGCGGCAGCCGCGCGGCGTCCGCGCGGTACCCGCACGGTTGCGGGTCCGCGCGGTGGCCGCGCGGCGCCCGTGCGGTGCCGTCCGTGACCCTCCTCCGCGCGATGCCCTAGCGGCACCGCGCGCCTCCGCCGTCCGTTCCGCGCCTTTTCAAGAAGACGATGTCGGCGACGGTGACGGATACGACGGAGAAAATAAGAAACCAAGAACTCAACGAAAGAGACAACAGACAAAATCCCAAATAATTTAAATAAATTATTTTGCTAACCGAAGCTCGACGGGAAGGTTGTCCGGTCGCGTTCCTGTCTTCGGTTCGGCGTCCGGGGAGATCGGGCTCCTTCTCTTTCTCCTTTTCCTTTCTTCCGGCTAGGGTTCCGTCTTTTCCTTTTTCCCTTCTCTCCGATTAGGGTTTTTATTTTCTTTTCTTTTCCTTTCCGATAATCGGGATCCCTTATATAGTCGTACTTTACCTTTAATTAATTCCTTTTTAATTCGTACGTAAGAGAATTAATTAATTTTCCGTCTGGGATAATTAATTAACTAATTAATTATCCCCCACGAGATAACCCACCTTATCTCTAACGGGTGCAAGATATTTAGCACGGATTCCGATGCACGACTAATCACCGTATCACTTTGAATCCCGTTCAGGGGGTTCCCGATATCGGATTTCAGATCCGATCGCGCCGTCGGCTTTCTTTTTCCGCGCTCTATCGCAGAAAAATACTAGCGTCTCACAATGGCCAACTTCAAGAATTGAATAATTTTATTTCACTTAAAGGCTTAAATGACTACACGTAAGTCGGAAATACCCCGAAAGGCCGGATCACTACACCACTCACACTTTATAAAAAGTTTCGTCCCGAAACTTAAATACAAACCCCACTAATCAATTCGGGAAAACATTCCCTCATCTTCGATTCCAGTTCCCACGTCGCCTCGCGCTCTTCGTGGTTGCTCCACTGGACCTTCACATAGGGGATAGTTCGATTGCGCAACTTCCTCTCCTCTCTTGCCAAGATCCGCACCGGCGTCTCCTCGACGCTTAAATCCTCTCGCAACTCGATGGTGGAGGCATCCAAGGCATGAGAGGGGTCAGCTAAGTATTTCCGGAGCATTGAGACATGGAATACGTTATGGACTCGTTCGAGATTCGGCGGCAGGGCTAATCGGTACGCCACCGGTCCTATGCGTTCTAGGATCTCGAACGGTCCTACGTACCTCGGGCTTAACTTTCCCTTTATGCCGAAGCGTCGGTTCCCCTTGGAGGGCGAAACTCGGAGCAACGCATGCTCACTCACCATGAACTCCAAGTCTCTGCGTCTGTTGTCCGCGTAGCTTTTCTGTTAGCTCTGGGCGGTCTGTAGCCTTTGTCTAATCAATCGTACCTTTGCTTCGGTCTCCTCCACCAAATCTGGGCCCAGAAACTTACGCTCACCCAGGTCGTCCCAGCATATTGGAGACCGACAGCGGCGCCCGTACAGGGCCTCGTATGGTGCCATCTGAATGCTGGCCTGGTAACTATTATTGTAGGCAAATTCCACTAGGGGCAAGCACCGTGCCCATCCTTCGCCCAGGTCTAAAACGCATGCCCGAAGCATGTCCTCCACAATTTGTATCACCCGCTCTGATTGTCCATCGGTCTGCGGATGAAAAGCCGTACTGAAGTGCAACTTGGTTCCCATTGCTCGCTGCAGGCTCTGCCAAAAGTTTGACACAAATCGCGTGTCCCTGTCCGACGTGATGGACGTCGGCACCCCATGCAGCCTTACTATCTCGTTGATGTAGGTTTGCGCCAGTCGTTCCCGCGCCCACGTCGTGTGTATGGGCAGAAAGTGGGCCGATTTCGTCAGACGGTCCACGATTACCCATATTGCATCGTGTCCCTGTGACGATCTCGGGAACCCGGTCACAAAATCCATGGTAATCATGTCCCACTTCCACACGGGCACCGGTAAGGGTTGCAATTTTCCTGCTGGACGCTGGTGCTCGGCCTTCACTCGTTGGCACACCAGGCAGTGTGCCACAAATCGAGTCACGTCTCCCTTCATTTTGGGCCACCAGAAGGTCTGTTTAACATCCTTGTACATCTTCGTTCCCCCGGGGTGCGCTGTATACGGAGCGGTATGCGCCTCCCGCAGGATTTCCTCTTTGAGTCCCGGTAGATCCGGCACGCAGATTCGTCTCCGAAATCGTATCGTGCCGTCGGAGTTTACTGTGAAGTCACCCTCTTGGTCGGCAGTCACTCTATTTCGCACCAGCTGGAGTTGGTCATCAGTCGACTGCCCCTCGAGAATTCTGTCAAGCAGGGTAGGTCTGACCACCAGTGTCAGAAGTTGTTCGACTGTACCCGCTGGTACTACTTCTAGTCTTAATCGCGAAAATTCCGCAATCAGACTATCTTGCTGGGTGATGGCACTTACCCCTGCCTTCTCGGCCTGACCCTTACGGCTCAGGGCGTCGGCCACCACGTTTGCCTTTCCCGGGTGGTAGTGGATCGTTAAATCGTAATCCTTCAATAGCTCGAGCCACCGTCTTTGTCGCAAATTTAACACCTTTTGGGTGAAAAGGTACTTAAGACTTTTATGATCTGAGTACACATTGCAGTGTGCCCCATACAGGTAGTGTCTCCAAAGCTTGAGGACGAACACAACCGCTGCGAGTTCTAAATCGTGCACGGGGTAGTTTCGCTCGTATTCTTTGAGCTGCCTTGACGCATAGGCTATAACCTTCCCCCGTTGCATGAGCACTCCACCCAGTCCGTTTCGCGACGCATCGCAATACACTTCATAATCCTCCCCTGGTTCCGGCAGGGCGAGAATCGGAGCTCGCGTCAATCTATCCTTGAGCTCCTCGAAGCTCCTCTGACATTTGTCCGTCCAGATGAACTTTTCCCCCTTTTTAGTCAAGCGGTTTAAGGGGGTGGCTATCTTGGAGAAACCCTCCACAAAGCGCCGGTAGTACCCGGCCAATCCAAGAAAGCTTCGAATCTCCGTTACCGTCGTCGGTTGGGTCCAGTCTGTCACCGAATCTATCTTCTTCGGATCGACTGCGACCCCAGCCGCCGAGATTACGTGTCCCAAGAAGCCAACCTCTCGGAGCCAAAACTCACACTTTTTGAGTTTGGCGTAGAGTTTCTGTTCCCGTAGGGTCTGGAGGACTGTGCGCAGATGTTCTTCATGTTCCTTATCTGTACGGGAATAGATGAGGATATCGTCGATGAAGACCACCACGAATAAATCCAGGAAGGGTTTGAATACCCTGTTCATCATGTCCATGAACACTGCCGGGGCATTCGTGAGCCCGAACGGCATTACAGTAAATTCGTAATGACCGTAGTGAGTCCGAAAAGCCGTTTTGGGGATGTCCTCCCCCTTGACCTGGACCTGATGATAGCCCGACTGCAGGTCAATCTTTGAAAACACCGTCGCCCCCTGTAGTTGGTCGAAGAGGTCATCGATCCTTGGCAGGGGGTACTTGTTCTTAACGGTGACCTTATTTATCTCCCGGTAGTCGATGCACAACCGGAGACTTCCGTCCTTCTTCCTCACAAACAGGACGGGCGCGCCCCAGGGTGACGCGCTAGGTCTGATGAAGCCCTTATCCAAGAGGTCCTCCAGCTGTGCCTTGAGTTCCTTCAACTCCGCGAAGGCCATCCTGTACGGTGCCTTGGTGATGGGTTTGGTGCCGGGGAGTAGTTCAATGGGATAGTCGACTTCTCGTTCTGGCGGCGCTCCGGGGAGCTCTGCCGGAAATACGTCCAGAAATTCCCTTACCACGGGACCGCTGATCCTTATCAGGGGAGCGGCCCTGAACTACCTATCGGCCCATTGGGTTCTCGGCTGCAAGGCATAGGGTGGAGCCTATTTATTCCTTGCATGGCCCTTAACGGGCCCCGAGTACACAAGGTTCTCCTATGCTTCGAAGCTCGCCCGCGCACATCGGCCGGGGGAGGCTTCGCCTAATACTTAAGGATTCTAGAGAGAGGGAGCGAGAGAGGGAGCGTCTAATAGGGGTAGCAGGCTAAGGTGTGACCGGTGCTCCTAATCTACGAAGGAAAAGTGAAACCCAAAGTTTACCTGCCGTCACTAGGTCTGGGACGTAGCGTCCTCCACTGAAGCGTCCCGGGAAACCCGTCCACAGCCCTTGGGCCAGCGTCGTACGGCGTGCTGGGGAAGGGACTTGACGTCTGAGGAGTCTGCAGATTGCTGGTCGTCAGGCGAATCCTTTGGCTGAACGGGGGCCGCGGCATTCTCTGGTCCTTCCTGCTGTGGTGGCGCGGCGGCGGCGGAAGTGGGCCTCTAAGGGCAGAAGGCATGGGAGTGGTCCGGTAAGCCGCACTGATTGCAGTAGTGGTACCTCCACGTACATTCTGCCACCGGGTGAGCTCCCTTGCAGATTACGCACGGTCCCTGAAGTGGTTTCGCGTCCCTTGCTGGTGTCGGTTCGTCCTTCCGCGCTTTCCCCGGACGTCCTCCTCCTTGGCCCTCCGGGGCGGGGCCCCCTCGTGGAACGGGTGCAGCAGTCTTCCCCGTCCTCTCCGGTCGCGGTGCCGGAGGCCTGGTGGTGCCCGGTTTCCGTGGGCACTCGAAGCGTGCGTGTCCTGGCTTGCCACACCGGTAGCAGTGGTCGTGACTCCATGGACAGTCAGTCACCTGATGCGCCCCACTGCATATGGGGCACGGCTTCCCCTGCGGTTTGGATCCTCCTCTCCTTACCTTTCCAAAGGTTCCCTCTGTCCTCGGACGTTTGAGTGCCGGGCCCTGCTGGAAAGGGTTCTCTGCCGGTCTGGGATAGGGATAACTCTGCCGTGCGCGTGTCTCGGCCAGTTCTTGCTCTGCCCGCTGGGCCAATATAACCGCTTCATTAAAAGTAGGGAATCCTGCCGGCGGCATTCCCCGATAGGCGCCGTTCCTGGCGTCTTGCCGGATGCGGTCGACACCCTCAAAATCCTGAGTCAGTATGCCTAGGCGCTCTGTGAGAGTTAGCATTTGCCCCGCTATGTCGCGTAGCTGGTTGCGGAGTATGCGGTTGGCTGCAGCTACGGAATCCATCCTGTCCATTGAGAATGGTTAGCACTCGGTGGCCGGATCCTGGCCGTTGTCTGCTGTAATACAAAGAAACCACGTTAACCCTAAGGTTATAACCCTAATACCCTGTCTTACGATTACACCTACATTACGTTTCCCCTTTTCCCCGTACTCTCACGTACTACGCACCTATACCTTGGTTATCTCATGTCTAATTTGCTTGTGGTACCCTACACTGTGGATGTGGATCACGTCTACTATGGTTATGGTTGTTTTTCTCTGATACCATTTAATCTGTCACGCCCCCGGGGGTTTTTGAGTCTATCAAAGCGGAAAATCGTGTGTATCTTTTTTTTTTCTTAACAAGGTAAATTAAACCTCATCCCCGGTGCGTGCCAGACCGCCACATACACAAATTCTCCCTGTCCGCGGACAGAGTCTCCTTTGTATATGCACGGCGTCTCATTTACAACGACATACATCAACCACCAACCATCAACCATACAATAGACATTCAACATCAAGCGGAATATTAAAGCGGCATCAATGTTTAGAAAGGATAAAGCCAGCAATTGCAAAACCCGTGCCCACACGGCCCTTCGTTTTGAGAAAACCTTTTCGAAGTCATTTGGTTTATCATGAAAACATGCCGCATAAGAAAACATTACCAAAAGAACCAAACTATAAAGTACGACTCATTCACAGTGCTAAGTAATACATGTCCACGAATATTACTACTCACAAGCAAATTAACTAAAATGCGTAAGAGAAATGAGATAATGATAATAACCAAGTGTTCTGACTACGGCCCTCGCGACGCAGTCTCAACAATCTCCCGGCTCACGCCCCTCGTAGCGCCTGTCACGGAGTGGGTAATGTCAGTGACAAACAAAGTAGATGTCTAACAACAATAAGGAATAAGGAGCAAACCGGAAACACCGGAACCATTTCGCTAAAAACCCTGCACATATTAAGCTGGGCCCCAACCCCAGATTTATCAATTTAATTGGGCACCAACCCCAGATTATTTATCGGAGAGACCAAAGTCTCCCCTCGTGCGCAAACACTTCTTTGATGCATTTAACCCCTTCCACGGTGCTGGTGTGCTATTCCCAGCGGGCGCGAAGGGGTCCTCACGGCTCCCACCCCTTTGTGAGGAACACGGGTCATACCAGACCACTCTTCCGGAAAAGTACACCCATGCGGAGGCCAATCCGCCTGTGTACGTGCAGCATCCCAAAACGGATTTGCCGAGATCGGCGTGTCATGAACATTGCGACCGCAGCCGCTTCAATTGTTAGATAATAACACAATTATGCGAAAGGTTAAACTGTCCATCTACTTTGTTAGATAAATTGAGAGCACTTTAATGACGATAGATGCACTTACTGCACTGGTTGTATTTACAGCAACCGTACCCACCTATTTGGAGAGAGATCGGAACACCCGAATCTTTCGTGCACCCCCGCTGCGCGTCTGGACCTAAAGAAAGTCTGCAAGGATAACTATAGTCAAAAGCGTGTACTAACATCCGAATACACAAGACCCAATTTACTCATTTTGACGGAAAAGTCCAACATTGTCCGGTTGACGAAACGGAATTCCCGAGCCGCCGTCGCCGTCGGCCGGAGCCCCGCGCGGTTCAGAACCGCGCGGCGTATCTCCGCGGACGATGCCCACGCGGCGCGGTGCCCCGCGCGGGTTGCCCGTGCGACGGCCGCACGGTGCCCGCGCGGGTGCGGCCCCGCACGGCGCCCGCGCGGTTGCGGGTCCGTGCGGGTGCCGCCCGCGCGGCAGCCGCGCGGCGCCCGCGCGGTGCCCGCACGGGTGCGGGCCCGCGCGGGTGCCTCCCGCGCGGCAGCCGCGCGGCGCCCGCGCGGTGCCCGCACGGGTGCGGGCCCGCGCGGGTGCCTCCCGCGCGGCAGCCGTGCGGCGCCCGCGCGGTGCCCGCACGGGTGCGGGCCCGCGCGGGGGCCGCCCGCGCCGCAGCCGTGCGGCGCCCGCGCGGTGCCCGCACGAATGCGGGCCCGCGCGGGGGCCTCCCGCGCGGCAGCCGCACGGCGCCCGCGCGGTGCCCGCAAGGTTGTGGGCCCGCGCGGGTGCCTCCCGCGCGGCAGCCGCGCGGCGTCCGCGCGGTACCCGCACGGTTGCGGGTCCGCGCGGTGGCCGCGCGGCGCCCGTGCGGTGCCGTCCGTGACCCTCCTCCGCGCGATGCCCTAGCGGCACCGCGCGCCTCCGCCGTCCGTTCCGCGCCTTTTCAAGAAGACGATGTCGGCGACGGTGACGGATACGACGGAGAAAACAAGAAACCAAGAACTCAACGAAAGAGACAACAAACAAAATCCCAAATAATTTAAATAAATTATTTTGCTAACCGAAGCTCGACGGGAAGGTTGTCCGGTCGCGTTCCTGTCTTCGGTTCGGCGTCCGGGGAGATCGGGCTCCTTCTCTTTCTCCTTTTCCTTTCTTCCGGCTAGGGTTCCGTCTTTTCCTTTTTCCCTTCTCTCCGATTAGGGTTTTTATTTTCTTTTCTTTTCCTTTCCGATAATCGGGATCCCTTATATAGTCGTACTTTACCTTTAATTAATTCCTCTTTAATTCGTACGTAAGAGAATTAATTAATTTTCCGTCTGGGATAATTAATTAACTAATTAATTATCCCCCACGAGATAACCCACCTTATCTCTAACGGGTGCAAGATATTTAGCACGGATTCCGATGCACGACTAATCACCGTATCACTTTGAATCCCGTTCAGGGGGTTCCCGATATCGGATTTCAGATCCGATCGCGCCGTCGGCTTTCTTTTTCCGCGCTCTATCGCAGAAAAATACTAGCGTCTCACAATGGCCAACTTCAAGAATTGAATAATTTTATTTCACTTAAAGGCTTAAATGACTACACGTAAGTCGGAAATACCCCGAAAGGCCGGATCACTACAGGTGGGTACCCTTGCAATAAGTGCAGCAAGTGCAATAAGTGCAATATGTCATCGTAAAGAGTATATTAATCTGCCTAATAAAGTAGATGTGACGTTTTAACTTGATTTAACCTTTCGCATAAATATGTACTGGATCCTCTGTTATTAACTGTGGCGACTAAGTGTCGCGATGATCGTACACGCCAGTTTCGGCTATTATGTTTTTAGATGCTGCACGTACACAGGCGGATTGGCCTCCGCATGGGTGTACTTTTCCGGAATAGTGGTCTGAATGACCCGTGTGCCCCACGATTTGTGTAGGTGCCAGTGGGGACCCCTTCACGCCAGCTAAAAGTGCCGCACTAGTACCGTGAAAGGGGTTAAAAGCATCACGTAAGTAAAGTATTTGTGCACGAGGGGAGATCGTCGACTCCCCGACAGGTACCAGTTGTGATTAAATCAAGTGATGTGGACTCATGATGAGGAAAAGCGAAAGGTTCCACTGTATTCGGTTTGCTTTAAAATACTGTTAATTGTTTTGATCATCTACTTTATTTGTCACTGACTTTACCCACTCCGTGACAGGTTTGACTAGGTGTAGTAGTCGGGACGATGGTGAGGCTGCGTCTAGAGGACATTAGACGTATGAGGTTATTTCGTCGTTCTTGCTTTGGGGTTATCTCATCTCCTTTTATTTAGTTTAAGTTCTCAATTGCTTGACTGTGAAATATCGTGGATGTTGGATTGTGAGTTTGTTTTCGTGATGTGATCTTTATTATGCTTCTTAATGACTTATATGTGGCATGTTTTTACCAACAAAAGGGTTTCGAAAATGCTTTCCAAAACCAAGTGTCGTGTAGGCACTACTTTGTAAACCTCTGGATTTATCCTTCAAAAGAAGTCGCCGCCCTACTGTGACTTGTGTTAACACTTTGGAAAAACTAGGTGTCGTGTGGACACCGTCTGCAAACCTGTAGCTTATCTCTTGATGTGATTAAATAGAATTACTCTCTCTCTTGTTGTATTCGCTGTGACTGTGTGGTTAAAGAAGATAATGTTGTAAATGTGACGCCGTGCATATACAAAGGAGACTCTGTCCGTTTAAAGGGTGAATTTGTATATGTGGCGGTCTGACGCGCACCGGTAGGCGAGGTCGTTTAATCAATTGATTTATTCAAAAAAAAAATACATATGCTTTTCCGCTGATCCTTAGACCTCCGGGGCGTGACAGATTAAATGGTATCAGAGAAAAACTACTTTAACCACAGTAGTCAGTAACCAACATCCACAGTGCATAACGCCACAAGCAACTGAACATGAGATAACCAAGGTATAGGTGCGGTAGACCGTGAGTGTGCGAGGGAAAAAGGGGATTTAATTTCGGTGCGTCTGTAGGTCTTGGTGCTAGACCAGTTAGGTCTAGGATTAACTCGTTTTCTTTGTATATAGCGAATAATGGCCTGGACTAGGTTATCAACGGAGAACGCAGGGGCAGAAAGTACGGTGCCAACAGCGGCGGAGTATCAGCTTCTCCGACAACAACTACGAGAGATGGCCGGGCAGTTAGCAGCCTTTATGGAACAGGTGCATCAGTTGACGCAACAGTCGACCACACCAGTGGAGGTCGCCCAGGCTCCTCTGCCCGGACCAGCCGCACCAGTGACGGGACCGCCGGTGGCGGACAGCGAGACTATGGTCGCCCCTCCTCCGACCACAGTGACCGAGATACCGTCGGTTCAGCCAACAACACCTTCAGCAGCACCAACACCAGCAACTTCGGGACCTATGCCGGGGGCCACTATTGGAGACCCCTTGAGAGAGACCGTTGCGACACCTACTCCCAGAGTGTCCGCCGTCGCTGTAGGGGAAGACCCTATCAAGCAAACTGAACGGGACAGAGTGAGAGCGAACTTGACGGATTTCAAGAGGTACGACCCACCCGTGTTTGAGGGAGAGACGACCGACCCTTGGGTCATGGAAAAATGGGTAGACACCATGGAAAAGCTCTTCGAAGATTTGTTGATGGAGGAACATGAACGGGCCCCTTTGGCAGTCCACTTTCTTGAGGGAAACGCCCGCATGTGGTGGAAGACGGTGCGCCCGGACCCCTCGGAGGGCACCGCCCTTCTATCTTGGACCACGTTCCGAGAGGAACTGTTTGGGGCGTTTTTCTCCGACAGCATCAAACGGCAAATGGAAGATGACTTGAAGCACATCAAGCAAGGAAGGCGGACGGTTATGGGGTACCAACGGGCATTTGTGAGGTTGATCAAATGTGTTCCCTTTGTCATAAGAGATGAATCTCACAAAGCCCGTCATTTTGTGGACGGTTTACGGAGCGACATCTTCGAGGTGGTGCAAGCGGCGGATTTGCACACCTTCCAGGAGGTGGTCGATAGAGCCACCACAGTGGAGCGCGGATTTACGATTTCACGAGCCCGACGGGAGAGCTCGAAACACAGCGAGGATAAGAAACGAACTCGGCCTTACTTCGGAAGAGAGCATACCAAGGGGAGCCGGCCTCCAAAACACCCGAGATCGCAACAAGGAATCAAGAATGCGCCGACGGGAGGACAAAGGCCGGTGGGCAAGTCTTGCATCATTTGTGACGGAATACACCAAGTGACCGAATGTCCCCATAAGCAAGATCATTGTTTTCGATGCGGCAAACCGGGGCACTTACGTTTCAACTGCCCCTTGAAAACGGGGACACCATCCGTAGCAGCATCTACGCCTTCGTCTCAGCAATCGGGAGCAGGGAGAGTCTATACGATGACCCACTAGGGGACGGATCCACCGGAGGACGTCGTAGCAGGTAATACTCGAGTTTCAGATCATCGTGCTAGAACTTTTGTGTCAACACCTGAGCATCCCACTCTTTCACCTCGCTCGTGTTTTCGCCCCTGCCTTAGTTATTAGAAGAAATCCCCATCGTAGAAATAAGTTCGGTCGGACCTTTAAGCTACCCCTCGAGGCAGGCGGCTTTACTCCTTCCTGCCCAGCGAGGGTGGGGCGGGTTCTTAATCTCTAAGAACTAGTGGGGTTTCCGTTAAGGGTTATCGGCGTAACGCTTGGGACCGACGGTCGCGGCAATCTTTAAGCGGTAGTTGACTGCTTGAAGTTCCAAGTGTTTCTCCGGGAACCGGACTTACCGGAACTTGTAAACTTAGCTCGTAGGAACGCATTCTGCTCGCTTTTCTTTCGTTGTTGCGGGCAAGAAGCTTGGTAGAAGGCAGTCGAGTAGCGTTCACGAGTTCCGTATGGATCTTGACACGAGAAGAACAAGTACCCCCCTACCTCGGATGGATGACCTATTCGATCAACTACAAGGAGCAACGGCGTTCCCAAAGATTGATCTGCGGTTCGGCTATCACCAGCCTAGAGTCCGGGGTGATGACATACCGAAAACAGCCCTGCGAACTCGGAATAGTCAACATGAGTTTACGGTTATACCGTTTAGACTCGTTAACGCACCAGCGGAGTTCACGGGCATGATGAATAGGATACTCAAGCCCTTCTTAGACCAGTCGGTGATGGTCTTATAGTTGACGTTCCGATCTACTCTCGCACAGACAAGGGGTATGGGGAACACTTTGTTGGTTTTTATGGATCCACAAGGATCTAAATAGGTACTATCAAACAACTAGAGGGGGGTGAATAGGTGTAATACTTAAAAACTCAATCTCAGTGCAAAATAAAAACCAATGCGGAAAATAAAAACAGCACACCGAGATATACGTGGAAACTCCAATCCAGGAGAAAAACCACGGGACCAACACGCAATAACAATCCACTAAGAATAGAAGAATAACAAGGTGATTACCGACTCCACGGACTCAACCCCTCCTTCAGCTTCTTCGGACCTCGCGCTGACCGGTTGGATATCCACGCAATAACAATCCCTAAGAAAAGAAGAATAACAAGGTGATTACCGTCTCCACGGATTTAACCCCTCCTTCAATTTCTTGGACCTCGCGCTCCACCGTTTTGCCCGTCCACTGCTCACGTTCGAATCCACGAACGCACGCTTCGAATCCACGAAACGCCTTTAGCACACCGAATCCACGATGCCACGTCGAATCCACGACGCAAACTCAGTCGATAAGAATATTGACTTCGATGGTGATCCTTTGCTTAGATTATCAATGAAGAACCGTAGAAGAAATCTCTAAGCAAAGATTAGATCAATTCGACCAAAGATATGTTCTTGAAGGAACCATCGAATTGACCTAAAAGAGGCTATAAAGAAGAACGATAAAAACCTAGCCTCTAGGGTTGCTCTCAAGTGTTTTATAAATTAATCGGTAGAGAACCCACGTTCTTGAGAAACCCTAAATGTCTATTTATAGTTTAGAAACCTTTGGAAAGAGATAAGAATCAAAAACATACCTTATCTGGAAATTTTCAGGACGGCGATCCGGATCGGATTTACTGCGATCCGGATCGTCGTAATGAGATTGACGATTCCAGAAAACCAAGGGTTCGGGATCCGGATTGCATTGCCCGATCCGGATCGTTCATACAAATCAGAAAACTTAACATTCGGGATCCGGATCGGAAATTGCATGGATCCGGATCGAAGTCTTGTATGAAGCAACAACCTTCGGGATCCGGATCGTTGGCTCTGATCCGGATCCTGAACAAGTCCGAACACCAGTTTTTGATTATTATGCAATTAAAAGTTCATCCAAGTGTTTCTACACTATAAGAAAGTATTCGGATCACCACAATTATTTAGTTAAACATACCTGATCCTCTTGAATACTTTCTTCTTGAGATTGATGTAACTGATCCACAATTCTTCAACTTCAATCTTCAAGACTCAAGACACTGAGTGTCAACTTGAGCTCTTGTTGAATCTTCTCTAAGTCTTTGATTGCTGATTGACAATTTGATCCCTTTAAGACTCCGACTCAACTCACTGACTTGACTCACGAAATATGCCAACACCAAAAAGCCGTAACAATCTCCCCCTTTGGCAATTTCGTGACAAAACCCAAAAATACATAAAAGCGCTCAAATCACTCATCTTAAACCAAAAAGTCGAAATTCAATGTTATCACCAAAACATTGATTTTCTTTGCGTGAAAGATCCAATAAATACAAAATTACATTTGAACCAAACAGTCCTAGAACATACTCTATGACTTAGGACTTGGAGTCTTAAAGTGATGTAATTCCTGCAAAACAAAACTCCAAACAAAATCAAACGTTAGTCGTTAGAAATTAAGATCCTACATTTGATTCGTCCTTTTGGTTCTTTTGTTTTTCGGCTCTTTCAATCTTTTCTTTATCTCCCCCTATCAAGAGCATCTCTAACATGTTCTCCATGTTCTCCATGTTCTTGAGCATCTATGTTCTCCCCCTTTGTGATACGATCATCATTTTCCGTTCTCCCCCTATCTCGATGATCTCATCTCTGTCTCCCCTTATCTCGATGATCTCTTCTCCCCTATGATCTCTTCTCCCCTATTTCTCTTCTCCCCCTTTTTGTCACAAATTGTCAAACAGTGAACATACTAGACAAAAGGAAATCACTAACATCATTAGTCCATAGTGAAAAAGAGATAAAAGATCAGTTCCGGTATATAACAAAAATATAGATTGCGTACCGGTACTTGAATGCAAAAATCAAATAATTTCTTGAAACAAATCCAGATTTTGAAATATTTGAATTACCGATTTGTATTCCATCAAGAAAACAATTTAAGTGCATGAGAATAATATGAGATCACATAGATGTCATTCAATCCAATTAATTTTACAAAAATTAAAAAGATTTACTCCGAAATCATGAAAAATAAAGGTAAAACATTATAAACCGTTTTTCATGTTATATTCATCAAACACAAGTCATCAAAAATAATCTTGAGATCCAAAGTCTATCAAGATGTAACGGATGTACAAAGATGACTTACAGAGATTTCCAAATGACATCAATTTGATTTCATACCCTTTCAAATTTGAGATAAACACTAAAATACCTAAGGGTGGCTCTTTGAGCATCTTTCAACTATCCCACCTTATACCAACCAGGAGATTATTCAAAATATAAGAGCTTTGCATATAAATCTCCAAATGCTTCAACTAAAGATTTTCTCATAAAATACTATCAAGCATCCATAACATGTGGTAGCTTCACACACAAACCGGACGACCGGGGTGGCAGCTCTTTCCTACATGTGGTGGTAGTTTTCACACTCCTTTCGGATGTAACTCTTTCCACATCTTTTAAAATTCATTTATTTACCCTTGTAAGAATGCAATCTCTTACGTGAAAGAATTAAATCCCAAATTTTAATCAATCGGTCGTCTCACGTTTATCACAATGAATTCACACAACCGAGATAGATTAAGCATCTAAAGATCACACATGATTTCTAAAATTTGATGCTTATAATATCAAAAACTCCTATAATGAAGTATCTTCAAGATTATGATTATGGAGTAAAGTTGATAATCCAAATAAAATTAATTTGGAGTGAATAAACGTGAAGACCCTTTTCATTCAATGCACTTGTTCGTTAAAAACCTTTTGTTTAAACAAAACATAAAAACGAAGAGCATTGAAAACATGTAATGCAGAGATTCAGAAAAATATGAAAGGAAAACCAATCAAAGCATTACATACAGTCATAAGCTATTTAGAACTTAAGACAAGGAAAGATATCACCTTTCCGAATCCAAAATTGTCGAATTTTGGGTTGTCTTGATTCATTGTGGCCGGGGGTTGTCCGCTTTGACTGTTGGTCCACCTTAGGTCTTTGCCTCGTAGTGATCCACTTGTATGATTGATGATGTGGCTCGGACCTTTGGTGGGTTGAGTGAACTCCTTTGACTTGATGTGTCTTTTGATTCCGTTGAGTTCGCTCCGTAGATGAAGTTGCCGAAGGACTCTTCTTTCTCTTTTTCGGGCAATTCTTCACCAAATGTCCTTCAAGTCCACATAAGTGACAAGTTCTTCCTTTCAATTTCATTGTGGAACTTGAAGCATGAACAGTTTGGTCCTTTTTGAATCCCAAACCAACCTTGCTTGTTTGACCTAATCCGGACATACAATCATGTTTCTTCGAACCGGTTGAAAGCCTTTGTATGTCGAATTTGAGTTCATGAACTTGCTTGGTCAAAACTTGGTTGGTGACATGAATCTCCTCAAACTGTTTTTCTAGAAAACCAATCTTGTCCATATATGATGTAGCGTTTGTCTCCGATTGGTTTAGCTTTTCTTGGAGGATTTCATTATTATCCAATAAGCGTCCTTGTTCCTCCTCGAGATCATGAAGTTTTATCTTTAAAGCATGATTCTCGTCTTGATTCTCAAGTCGTTGCTTCTTCAACTTCTTGATATGCTTGGCCATCTTCTTAGATTCCGCAAGAAGTTGTTGATATGCCTCAACGAGTTCTTCCTCGTCCGACTCCCCCTCACTTGATGACTCTCCGCCGGATGTTGATATTTCATGCAAAATCAAAGGAATAGAGTCAGTGATTAAAGATGATAAGCAACCATTAGAAGAGGGAATATGAGAGGCATGAGAGGCAACAACTTTTTCCTCTTTACTTGAGGTCGATTCATTAGAAGTAGAATCGTCCCAAGTTTTTGCTTGCAAAGCCTTCTTTCTATATGATTTCTTAGAAGGACAATCCGTTGAAAAATGGCCGTAGCCTTTGCATCGATAGCATTGGATTTCCCCTTCGAAATCATCCTTTTCTTTTTCTTTAGAAGGTTTTGCAAAGCCTTTGAGTTTAGAGGATTTAGAACCCGATGATCCTTTAGAAGGTTTCGTGGATGAAGATCCATCGGTTCGATTCTTCCAAAATTTCCGACGAAATTTCTTTACGATCCGCGCCAATTGTTCTTCAAAATCGGCAAAAGAGATTTCATCGTCGGAACTTGATTCGCTATCTTCTTCCTTTGTTGATTTGAATGCAATACCTGTAAGCTTAGAAGAAGACTTGGAAGAAACTTGATTAGTAGGAAAAGTCATTTCATAAGTTTGCAAAGCACCTACTAATTCCTCTATACTCATCTCATCCGGATGACTAACGGTTTCAATGGCGGTAACCTTTGCCCTAAACCGTTCCGGAAGAGTCCGAAGTATCTTTCTTACAATTTTCGACTCCGGGATCTTTTCTCCTAAATTAGCACATGTATTTATTACATCTTGAAGTCTAGTGTAATAATCTGTAAACAATTCATGCTCTTCCATATGAATAGAGTCAAATTGACTTGTAAGCATCTGGAGCTTTTGAATTTTTACAAGATTAGTACCCTCATGTGTAATTTTGAGAATATCCCAAATTTCCTTCGCGGTTTCACACGCGGAAATTCGTGTGAACTCAGTCGAGGAAAGAGAATTAAATAAAGCGTCCATACCTTTCCCATTGTAAGAAGATCTTTCAAATTCCTCTTTGGACCATCTAGAGCGAGGTTTTGGGGTAGTAGAATTTCCTACTTCCTCAACAGGATGCACCCAACCGCATTCCACGGATTGCCATACCTGCTCATCAATTGCGATGAGAAAAGCTCTCATCCGCACTTTCCAATAAGCATAATTAGTCCCATCAAAAAGAGGAGGTCTATAAATATTACCACTTTCACCCATCATGATAGATAAACCTAAAACCCTCTCTGATACCAATTGTTGGTTTTTATGGATCCACAAGGATCTAAATAGGTACTATCAAACAACTAGAGGGGGGTGAATAGGTGTAATACTTAAAAACTCAATCTCAGTGCAAAATAAAAACCAATGCGGAAAATAAAAACAGCACACCGAGATATACGTGGAAACTCCAATCCAGGAGAAAAACCACGGGACCAACACGCAATAACAATCCACTAAGAATAGAAGAATAACAAGGTGATTACCGACTCCACGGACTCAACCCCTCCTTCAGCTTCTTCGGACCTCGCGCTGACCGGTTGGATATCCACGCAATAACAATCCCTAAGAAAAGAAGAATAACAAGGTGATTACCGTCTCCACGGATTTAACCCCTCCTTCAATTTCTTGGACCTCGCGCTCCACCGTTTTGCCCGTCCACTGCTCACGTTCGAATCCACGAACGCACGCTTCGAATCCACGAAACGCCTTTAGCACACCGAATCCATGATGCCACGTCGAATCCACGACGCAAACTCAGTCGATAAGAATATTGACTTCGATGGTGATCCTTTGCTTAGATTATCAATGAAGAACCGTAGAAGAAATCTGTCACGCCCCGGGTGTAAACCAGAACCCGGGCCCGTCTACAGATCCGCCGTATACACAGAATTTCCCGTGTATACGAAGCGCTGGTAACCTGCTCAAGTATGGATGATATAATAAAAGAGCATAAACAGAGCTAAACAGTAACTAATACATCTCAGATAAAGCAGAAAAGCAAAGTGCAGAAAGTAACTCTCAATAATACATATGTCTCTCCCAGCTCACTAATCAAATACAACCAGCTGGCCGAAGCCAGACCCAAAAAGAAATGAATAGTAGAGTATCTGAGAGTATCGGGGTACATCTAATAATAGAACTGGTGCCTGGGTGGACCGCTATCTAGTCCGCGATTCTCTTACCTCGGTCCGCAGTGGAGGGTCCTGCAACAGCCGCAGACGACTCTGCAAAACAAAGGGGAATAGAAGAAGAAAAGCAGTGGGGAGTGAGAACTACTATAAAACAGTAGCCTCCTCCTAGTGGGTAGACCTCAACACAAATGTGCCCACTAGGACTATAAGAGGCAGAAAAGATGAACAGAGGTGGTAAGCTGTAATTAAAACTGCTGATGATGAATAGAGCTACCACTACATGCCTCTAATGAGCTAACTGATAGATTAGCTATATGTATGCATCAGAATGCCAACGCCTGCCTGTCTAGACCCAATCGATACACCAGTAAGCACTGGTACTGCCTGCTCTGCCTGCCAAATCGGGTATGCCAGCCTACGCATAACACCGATAGGAAAAGGGAGTCTCGAAGACTCGAAGCCTGTAAAAACGCACACTCCGGAGTGGCACTCGAGGGGAGCGACCCACACGAGTATAATGCCTGGGTAACAAGTACCAAATCAGCAGGACTGGATCATGACTCTGATCACGGTGGAAAACCCATCCACTAAAAGAAATCCAAATCCTCTATCCCAATCTGATGCAATAACTACTGTCCGGTCAACCGCCAAAGATCCGCGGTTGCCGCAATGCCCGGCCCTCACAGCCTGCCAGTCCCAAAGCCCACAACTGTCTGACTACACTATCCCAGTCCCTGCTCGAACCCGAGCGCACTATCCCCCGAATATAAATAAAAGAAGAGAAAAGCATGGTTTCTCCTAAGTCAATTCCAGCATGATAGTGTAGCAGAAAAAGGTGGCCTAACTAGATGTCCATTTAAGCATGCAAAGTCCTTTATATAAAAACAGGGTTTAAATATTATTATCCTTCCCAATAGAGAGGTATGCCACTAGTTAAACTTTCATTTGCTAAGTTATCTCATATCCATTTATCACATAAGCATAAGAGGTCCCAAAGTGTACGAGTAAGATAGTCCTTTATAGCAAAACTCCCCCCCCCCCCCCCCCGTGAGGTTTAAACGACATATTAATATAAGAATCATCCATTCATTAATACTTAGTCCATTTTAAGATGTAGCCCAAGCAATAAGTCCAATTCTCAACCAAGATGCCATTTTAACTTATTCCGGTTCATTTAGCAACATAACAGTGAAGCACTCCAATAGGCCTAGTGGGGACATCATAAGTAGGAGGTAAACAACGGTACCCACCTCGAGCGCTAAATCCGGTCCTCAAAGGCTAAGTCCGCGCTCGCTCCGGAAAAACCCCGCAACACTGTGCCAAAGATCCCAAAGAACACACACAAATTACAATTCAAGTTTAACCCAAAATCTGTCTCCCAAATTCAGATTTACTGTTCAGCCATTTTTACCTGTGACACGTGCCCACAAAATTCCCAGAAAATATACACTGCGATCTACGCGACGATCCGGTCGAAACAAGTACCTGCACGTTTTCCCACGATTTTTCTGTGCTGAGAACGAAAATCGACAAGAGGACCACCTCAAACAATACATTCATCCCAAAACAGCGATATAAAATTCTGTAAAAAGGGATTCCTCACCTTCAGGGAAATTCCACAAAAATCCACGAAAATTCCAGGAGATTCCTCGTGACGCGTAGATGCAAATCCCCTTTTGAGTCGCCCTGTTTCGATGCTCGAGCGCGAAGTTATCGCCAAAACGAGATGGTGCTGTCCCAAAACTCCGCGACGGAAAAGGGTCAGAAAGAAGCCACAGAATCACCATCAAAACCTCTGAATCAAGAGAAACTCATAAAAGAGGAAGTGAAGCCCTACCTGTCAAGAATCCGACGGCGCAAAAATCGTAAAAACAGGATGTCGGGGTGAGCCGGGGGAGCTAGAACACCGAAATGCGACGAATCTGGTAGCCGTAGAACGATCGTCGCGCCGCGCCGGATAAATGCAACCCTTGGGATCCGAGCCTTCAAAATTCTTGAGATTACTACAGTGGATGGAGGATTGGGAGAGGAAGAAATGTCTAAGAGGGGGCTCGGAGTGGTTCCAACCATGAAGAGAGAAATCGGGCTTCCAATGCCCTAAAAGAATTAAGAAGGAGAAAAACAACCCGCGTTATTGGATTCGGGCCACGTTTGGGCCCGGATCCGCCAGAGCGGGTCGGACGCGTCCCGTCCGACCGGGCGGAACCAACCAGCACGCGACGTGCGTCCCCACAGGGGATCGGCGCGCATCCCGCACAGCGAACAGCCGTGCGGGGCGCGCCAGCGGCCGACGCGCGTCCCGACCGCGCGGTCAGCCCCGCAGTCGCTCGCCAATGGCGAGGCGACGCGCGTCCCACGCACTGTGCGGTCAGGCGCGGGGGCAGTCGCCGCCTGACCGGCCGCAGGCGTTGTCCCCTGCGCCGAGTCCCATGAGCCCGCCAGTAGCCATGCGCCACGTGTCTGTGCGCCGGGTCCGTGCACCCCGCCGAGCCGTTCCATGCACCGGGCGCCGCGGGCCGGCCAATGAGGGCCCACCACGTGGCATCCGGTGGTCCACGGCCTTCCCCCATGCACCAGGAGACACCAGAAACTTCCGGGAGTCCGTTTTTGGGCATCCGGACTCCAAATCCGGCAAATAAATAGTCGTTTTCAAGCGTTTTTCCGCGCTGAATCCAAATACGCCATCCGTTTGGCCTAGAAACTTTTCTAAAATTCGGCAAACCCCGCTGAAGGCCAAACTAACAATAAACACTGCCACGGACCCACCTGTGCTGTCCCTTTGACACACTGTGGATCAAACACCATCATCAGGTGTTTCACACTTGGATTCACGGGAAAACAGTGCATGGAAACCTGGATCATCACATCCTCCCCTACTAAAAGAAAGTTTCGTCCTCGAAACTAAAATCATACCTCAAGTCGGGGCCTCAAACAATTGGGGGTGGGCATCCAACATCGCTGACTCCAGCTCCCACGTAGCTTCGCGCTCGCCCTGGTTGCTCCACAGAACCTTCACATAAGGGATGGCCCGGCTGCGCAGCTCTCTAACCTCGCGGTCCAAAATCCGCAGTGGCCGCTCGACATAGCTCAAGTCCTCCGCAACCTCCAGTGGGACGAAATCAATGATGTGCGACGGGTCATGAACATATCTCCTCAGGGTGGATACATGAAACACGTTGTGAACACTAGCCAATCTGGGAGGAAGTGCAAGCCGGTAGGCAACTGGCCCGATGCGCTCCAATACCTCAAAAGGTCCGATATAACGAGGGCTCAGTTTTCCACGAATCCCAAATCTCCGAATCCCTTTCGACGGCGAAACTTTCAAAAAGACATGATCGCCCACCTGAAACTCCAAGTCTCGTCGTCGGGTGTCAGCATAACTCTTCTGCCGGCTCTGAGCTGTCTCCAGATGTCGTCGAATCAGTCTGACCTTCTCCTCTGCCTCCAATAGTAGATCAGGACCCAAGGTCTTCTTCTCGCCCACATCACTCCAATATAGGGGTGACCGACACTTGCGCCCATACAACGCTTCAAACGGGGCCATCTGGATGCTCGCTTGATAGCTGTTGTTGTACGCAAACTCGACCAATCCCAGATGTCGGTGCCACCCGCCCCCAAAGTCCAGAACGCATGCTCGTAGCATATCCTCGAGAGTCTGAATGGTGCGCTCTGACTGTCCGTACCGTCTGTGGGTGAAAAGCTGTGCTGAAGTGAAGCCGTGTCCCTAGGGCCGTCTGTAAACTCCTCCAAAAGTGCGAGACAAACCTCGAGTCCCTATCCGACACGATGGAAATGGGTATCCCGTGCAATCTGACCACCTCGGCCAAGTACACCTGTGCCAGTCGATCCAATGGCCAAGTCATCTGAACTGGTATAAAGTGAGCGGATTTGGTGAGTCTGTCCACGACCACCCAGATCGCATCCGCTCCAGCCTGAGCTCTCGGCAATCCCGTGACAAAATCCATAGTGATATGATCCCACTTCCATTCAGGGATCGGGAGGCTCTGCAACTTGCCAGCAGGTACACGATGCTCAGCCTTTACTTGCTGACAAGTTAAGCAGTGCGCCACAAATCTGCCAATATCTCTTTTCATGCCGCTCCACCAGAACTGTGCCTTGAGGTCCTTATACATCTTAGTCCCACCAGGATGGATGGTATAAGGTGTATAATGAGCCTCCCGCAAGATCTGCTCTCGAGTCTCCGAGTCCATAGGCACGCAAGCTCGGTCCCTGTACCGTAGTACTCCCGAAGCATCAACTGAGAAATCCCCTGCCTCTCCAGCCGGAATCTGCTCTCGAATCCTCATCAGATGGGGGTCCTCACTCTGTTTCTCCCGAATCCTGTCCAACAGAGTGGGCTGCACGACCAAGGACAATAGTCTAGCAGAAACCCCCGGGGACACCACCTCAAGCTCTAACCGCCTCATCTGCTCCAATAATGGCGCCTGATCGGTGATCATCATAGATAAGCTCTGCACTGCTCTCCTGCTCAGGGCATCAGCGACCACGTTTGCCTTGCCAGGATGGTAAAGTATGTCCACATCGTAATCCTTTAACAGCTCCAACCATCTGCGCTGCCTCAGATTGAGCTCCTTCTGCGTGAACAGATACTTCAGGCTCTTGTGGTCGGTGTAAATCTCGCAGTGTTCCCCATACAGATAGTGGCGCCACAACTTCAGTGCGAAGATCACAGCCGCTAGCTCCAAGTCATGGGTAGGGTAATTTTTCTCATAATCCTTGAGTTGTCGCGAAGCATAAGCGATTACCTTACCCTCCTGCATCAGCACGCACCCGAGTCCACTATGCGATGCGTCACTGTAGATCACGTATCCTTTCCCCATAACAGGGAGGGAAAGGATAGGAGCTGACATCAATCTGGTCTTCAGTTCCTCGAAGCTTCTCTGGCAATCC
Source organism: Tillandsia leiboldiana (assembly GCA_029204045.2). Classification (NCBI taxonomy): domain Eukaryota; kingdom Viridiplantae; phylum Streptophyta; class Magnoliopsida; order Poales; family Bromeliaceae; genus Tillandsia; species Tillandsia leiboldiana. The sequence goes on along the minus strand of JAQNDB010000221.1, from coordinate 9,581 downwards.
TCACTCCAGATGAACTTGATTCCTTTGCGCGTCAGACGAGTGAGGGGTGCGGAAAGTTTCGCAAAACCTTCCACAAACCGACGGTAATAACCTGCCAAGCCCATAAAACTGCGAACCTCTGCTACCGTCGTCGGTCGGGGCCAATCCCGGATCGCCTCAATCTTCGCCGGGTCTACCGCCACTCCCGCGGCTGAAATCACATGGCCCAAAAAGGCAACCTCTCGAAGCCAAAACTCGCACTTAGACAACTTGGCATACAACTTCTTCTCCCTCAGAAGTTGCAGCACTATCCTCAGATGCTCCTCGTGCTCCACATCGCTCCGAGAGTAAATCAGGATGTCATCGATGAACACTACCACAAACCGGTCCAGATAAGGTCGAAAGACCCTGTTCATCAAATCCATAAATGCGGCAGGGGCATTAGTCAATCCAAAAGGCATGACGGTGAACTCGTAATGCCCGTACCGAGTCCTGAATGCTGTCTTAGGAACATCCTCGGTCTTCACCTTCAGTTGGTGGTAACCAGACTGTAAATCAATCTTAGAGAAGACACAAGACCCTTGCAGCTGATCAAATAAGTCGTCGATGCGCGGCAAAGGGTACTTGTTCTTGATGGTCACTTTATTCAGCTCTCGGTAATCCACACAAAGACGAAGTGAACCATCCTTCTTCTTCACGAACAGCACCGGTGCTCCCCAAGGTGATACACTCGGCCTCACAAAACCCTTATCCATAAATCCTGGAGTTGCGCCTTCAACTCCCGCAGCTCCGCCGGTGCCATTCGGTAAGGGGCCTTAGAGATTGGCGCAGTTCCTGGGACTACGTCAATCAAAAACTCGATCTCCCTATCCGGCGGCATACTAGTCAGCTCTGGTGGGAAAACATCCGGGAACTCGTGGACTATAGGGATATCCGCGAGTCCCGGTGCCGCCGCAGGCCCCTCGACCACACTGGCCAAAAAGGCCACGCATCCGCTGCGCATCATCTGCCTCGCACGAGAAGTCGAAACTATCGCGGCGAAGAAGGTACTCTGGCATCCTCTGTACACAATCACCTCCTGGCCTGGCTCGCTAAAAGTCACCGTCCTCCGCGGCACAATCAATAGTCGCATAATAGCGAGTCAGCCAGTCCATCCCAGTACCATATCAAAGTCTCGCATCTGACTCAGGACCATCAGGTCCGCTGGCAAGATCCACGACTCGATCTGTACAGGCAGACCAACAACACTCCTCTACAAGTAAAGTAGGCTCGGGAACCCGTACCTCTAACGCACGTGGCCAACCGACCTAACTCTAGTCCATGAGATGATGCAAATGCTCTACTGATGAAAGAATGTGATGCCCCGGTATCAAATAAGGTGCGAGCTCTACTGCCAGAAAGTAAAACGATACCTGCCACCACGTGGTCGGCTGCCAGGGAGTCCGCAACCTGGGCGGCATAAACCCGCCCGCATCTGTGCCGGTGGTCGGTGATCTGCCGGGTGGGAAGAAGGGGCCCTGCTTGCCGGAGCATAGGACCGCTGCTGGGGCGCCGGTGGGGCTGATGCTGAGGAAAGGAGCCGGTGCTGGCGCATAGGGCAAGTAGCTCGAGACGTGGGCCCGACTGTCCGCACCGGTAACAGCGTCCAAACCTCTGTCACAAGTATCAGGAGAGTGCTGCCCTGGCGAAAATGCACCTGGCTGGGGTCTGGGGCTGCCTCCCCTGCTGCTGCTTGCCTCTGCCGCTGAGATCCCTGGTGCCGGGACTGCGACCTCTGCTGCTGAGAATGCTGCTGCTAGTCTGTTAGTGCCTGCTGCTGGTGCTGTGGGCCTCGAGATCCACCATGCCCTCGCCGCTCCGAACAAGCCCGCGGCCTGAGAACTGAGGCGGCGGGGGTCGGGGCGGCCTCCAGGACTGGCCTGTCCCCCATCATCCTGCGCTGGCCGCTTCCTGTCCGATCCCTGAGCGGCCAGGCCCCCACGTCTGGCGACAACGTGGTCTCCTCTCTCGATCCACTGTGCATGCTCGGCCGCCTCCTCCAGGGTCTGTAATCTCTGTGCATGCACCAAGGTATAGAGCTCCGGGCGCAGCCCGACTCGAGAGCTCCACTGATGTTGGTCCATCCCTCGCGACGTAGGGACCGCAGCTGAGCAGATCGCGAAAACTCCTGAAAGTAGTCCCTGCCGACCGGATCGCCCCTGCTGGAGGATTCTCTCAGGTTCATCCGCTAACCTTTTCTTCACGCTGGTGGAAAAGTAAGTGGCCAGGACCATCCTCTTGAACTCTGCCCCAAGGTAGCTGCCGGTGATATGAAACTCCAGGGGCTCCACCCGACGCCGACCACGGTGTCCGCATCTCCATGCCAGACACAATGCACAGCCAGTGTGTACCCTGTACTGTTCTGATCGATGAAGAAGTCTCGGAACAACTTCTCCATTGCTGAAAGATCCATCGTCCCAACCTCCCAGGGTGAGTGCCTCCGCCCCGAGAATCTCAGGCGGTCCCCGCTTGCAGAATGGGTGAGTTTTATCATAAACTCCTGCTCCTCCTCGGAGCCAAAGGTCGGATCGCTCTCGTGGGCCCCGCTGCTACGAATATGGTGCGTAGGCACAAGCGGTATAGCCGGGTGGTACAACAGGTGGTGCGGGGGCCTCAGTAGTAGTAGGGGGAGGGGCCCCAAACTGAGCAAGCAGCTGCTCAAACTCTCTGCTCCTGCCGGCGGTGACCCTCCGCCAGCTGGCCACCATGCGCCCTCAACTCAGCAATCTCCGAAGGTCAGGACGCTCCGGCCCCTCCGGGGGTGTAGGGGTACCCCCGGGTAGGAATCCGCGCCTGGTAGGCATCCTGTCACACAAGAAACCACGAATCAGTACCGAAACCACACACGACCCAATCTAGCGAAAGGTCAAAGGCATCCTCCTATTTCTGTAACCTTATGTTGTCTGAGCCAACATAATAGTTCGCCAGAAACAGGACATGCAATCCTCTTCACTCTCCTGGAAGAGGCAAAATAATATATGACCAAAGTTGCCGACTTTCGCATAATGTCACGTCACTCACGCCCTGCCTTCCTAGGGTCTGCCAAAAAGCCTAGGGTTCCTAAGTCCCAATTGACCTATCCCTAAGCTCTGATACCAACTTAATCTGTCACGCCCCGGGTGTAAACCAGAACCCGGGCCCGTCTACAGATCCGCCGTATACACAGAATTTCCCGTGTATACGAAGCGCTGGTAACCTGCTCAAGTATGGATGATATAATAAAAGAGCATAAACAGAGCTAAACAGTAACTAATACATCTCAGATAAAGCAGAAAAGCAAAGTGCAGAAAGTAACTCTCAATAATACATATGTCTCTCCCAGCTCACTAATCAAATACAACCAGCTGGCCGAAGCCAGACCCAAAAAGAAATGAATAGTAGAGTATCTGAGAGTATCGGGGTACATCTAATAATAGAACTGGTGCCTGGGTGGACCGCTATCTAGTCCGCGATTCTCTTACCTCGGTCCGCAGTGGAGGGTCCTGCAACAGCCGCAGACGACTCTGCAAAACAAAGGGGAATAGAAGAAGAAAAGCAGTGGGGAGTGAGAACTACTATAAAACAGTAGCCTCCTCCTAGTGGGTAGACCTCAACACAAATGTGCCCACTAGGACTATAAGAGGCAGAAAAGATGAACAGAGGTGGTAAGCTGTAATTAAAACTGCTGATGATGAATAGAGCTACCACTACATGCCTCTAATGAGCTAACTGATAGATTAGCTATATGTATGCATCAGAATGTCAACGCCTGCCTGTCTAGACCCAATCGATACACCAGTAAGCACTGGTACTGCCTGCTCTGCCTGCCAAATCGGGTATGCCAGCCTACGCATAACACCGATAGGAAAAGGGAGTCTCGAAGACTCGAAGCCTGTAAAAACGCACACTCCGGAGTGGCACTCGAGGGGAGCGACCCACACGAGTATAATGCCTGGGTAACAAGTACCAAATCAGCAGGACTGGATCATGACTCTGATCACGGTGGAAAACCCATCCACTAAAAGAAATCCAAATCCTCTATCCCAATCTGATGCAATAACTACTGTCCGGTCAACCGCCAAAGATCCGCGGTTGCCGCAATGCCCGGCCCTCACAGCCTGCCTGTCCCAAAGCCCACAACTGTCTGACTACACTATCCCAGTCCCTGCTCGAACCCGAGCGCACTATCCCCCGAATATAAATAAAAGAAGAGAAAAGCATGGTTTCTCCTAAGTCAATTCCAGCATGATAGTGTAGCAGAAAAAGGTGGCCTAACTAGATGTCCATTTAAGCATGCAAAGTCCTTTATATAAAAACAGGGTTTAAATATTATTATCCTTCCCAATAGAGAGGTATGCCACTAGTTAAACTTTCATTTGCTAAGTTATCTCATATCCATTTATCACATAAGCATAAGAGGTCCCAAAGTGTACGAGTAAGATAGTCCTTTATAGCAAAACTCCCCCCCCCCCCGTGAGGTTTAAACGACATATTAATATAAGAATCATCCATTCATTAATACTTAGTCCATTTTAAGATGTAGCCCAAGCAATAAGTCCAATTCTCAACCAAGATGCCATTTTAACTTATTCCGGTTCATTTAGCAACATAACAGTGAAGCACTCCAATAGGCCTAGTGGGGACATCATAAGTAGGAGGTAAACAACGGTACCCACCTCGAGCGCTAAATCCGGTCCTCAAAGGCTAAGTCCGCGCTCGCTCCGGAAAAACCCCGCAACACTGTGCCAAAGATCCCAAAGAACACACACAAATTACAATTCAAGTTTAACCCAAAATCTGTCTCCCAAATTCAGATTTACTGTTCAGCCATTTTTACCTGTGACACGTGCCCACAAAATTCCCAGAAAATATACACTGCGATCTACGCGACGATCCGGTCGAAACAAGTACCTGCACGTTTTCCCACGATTTTTCTGTGCTGAGAACGAAAATCGACAAGAGGACCACCTCAAACAATACATTCATCCCAAAACAGCGATATAAAATTCTGTAAAAAGGGATTCCTCACCTTCAGGGAAATTCCACAAAAATCCACGAAAATTCCAGGAGATTCCTCGTGACGCGTAGATGCAAATCCCCTTTTGAGTCGCCCTGTTTCGATGCTCGAGCGCGAAGTTATCGCCAAAACGAGATGGTGCTGTCCCAAAACTCCGCGACGGAAAAGGGTCAGAAAGAAGCCACAGAATCACCATCAAAACCTCTGAATCAAGAGAAACTCATAAAAGAGGAAGTGAAGCCCTACCTGTCAAGAATCCGACGGCGCAAAAATCGTAAAAACAGGATGTCGGGGTGAGCCGGGGGAGCTAGAACACCGAAATGCGACGAATCTGGTAGCCGTAGAACGATCGTCGCGCCGCGCCGGATAAATGCAACCTTGGGATCCGAGCCTTCAAAATTCTTGAGATTACTACAGTGGATGGAGGATTGGGAGAGGAAGAAATGTCTAAGAGGGGGCTCGGAGTGGTTCCAACCAGAAGAGAGAAATCGGGCTTCCAATGCCCTAAAAGAATTAAGAAGGAGAAAAACAACCCGCGTTATTGGATTCGGGCCACGTTTGGGCCCGGATCCGCCAGGGCGGGTCGGACGCGTCCCGTCCGACCGGGCGGAACCAACCAGCACGCGACGCGCGTCCCCACAGGAGATCGGCGCGCATCCCGCACAGCGAACAGCCGTGCGGGGCGCGCCAGCGGCCGACGCGCGTCCCGACCGCGCGGTCAGCCCCGCAGTCGCTCGCCAATGGCGAGGCGACGCGCGTCCCACGCACTGTGCGGTCAGGCGCCGCCTGACCGGCCGCAGGCGTTGTCCCCTGCGCCGAGTCCCATGAGCCCGCCAGTAGCCATGCGCCACGTGTCTGTGCGCCGGGTCCGTGCACCCCGCCGAGCCGTTCCATGCACCGGGCGCCGCGGGCCGGCCAATGAGGGCCCGCCACGTGGCATCCGGCGGTCCACGGCCTTCCCCCATGCACCAGGAGACACTAGAAACTTCCGGGAGTCCGTTTTTGGGCATCCGGACTCCAAATCCGGCAAATAAATAGCCGTTTTCAAGCGTTTTTCCGCGCTGAATCCAAATACGCCATCCGTTTGGCCTAGAAACTTTTCTAAAATTCGGCAAACCCCGCCGAAGGCCAAACTAACAATAAACACTGCCACGGACCCACCTGTGCTGTCCCTTTGACACACTGTGGATCAAACACCATCATTAGGTGTTTCACACTTGGATTCACGGGAAAACAGTGCATGGAAACCTGGATCATCACCTCTAAGCAAAGATTAGATCAATTCGACCAAAGATATGTTCTTGAAGAACCTCAAGAATAAAAAGAAAACCTAGTCGAGAGAAGTGTTTATAACTTAATCGGTAGAGAACCCACGTTCTTGAGAAATAAATGTAATTTATAGTTTAGAAACTTTCAGAGATAAGAATCAAAAAATACCTTATCTGGAAATTTTCAGGACGGCGATCCGGATTTACTGCGATCCGGATCGTCGTAACGAGATTGACGATTCCAAAAAGGGTCGGGATCCGGATTGCATTGCCCGATCCGGATCGTTCATACAAATCAGAAAACTTAACATTCGGGATCCGATCGGAATTGCATGGATCCGGATCGAACTTGTATGAAGCAAGGGATCCGGATCGTTGGCTATGATCCGGATCCTGAACAAGTCCGAACCCCTTTTTTGATTATCAAAAATTAAAAATTATTATAAATTCAAAGTTCACAGTATTTCTACCTTAAAAAGATCATCAAAACAACTGTTCTCTGAGATCTGAACTTCCTTGAGATTGATGTAACTGATCCAAATTCTTCAAAAATTCAATCTGAGTCAACTTGAGCTCTTGTTGAATCTTCTCTAAGTCTTTGATTGCTGATTGACAATTTGATCCCTTTAAGACTCCGACTCAACATGACTTGACTCACGAAATATGCCAACACCAAAAAGCCAAATCTCCCCCTTTGGCAATTTCGTGACAAAACCCAAAAATACATAAAAGCGCTCAAATCACTCATCTTTCCAAAAGTCGAAATTCAATGTTATCACCAAACATTGATTTCATTTAAACCTTCAATAAATGAAAATTCACTAAAAACATTACTCTATGACTTAGGACTTGGAGTCTTAATGATGTAATTCACTGCCTTCACACTCCGTCTAGCATAATGCTTGATCGTTGAGCAAGACTTCTTCGGTTTTTGTTCTTTAAATCAAACTTGTCTTCTTCATCAAGCATCCTATTGATTCTCCTGTTCTCATGTTCTTCCCTCTTCTCTGATTCTCCCCATTTTGAAGACATCTCTTCGTCTCTTCCTGACTTGTTTTATCTCTGTCTCCTTTTTTCTTGACCCTCTTGTCCCCATTGTCTCAACAACCAATTATCTCAACTCAAAACTTTTTGTTGATAGTTTAAAAGAAGTCACCTCTGAGCAAGACCTCAACAACATTGTCAAAAATTGTCAAATTTGAAAAATTTGAAAAAATCTTACCCAAACATCATTAGTCATGTATAGAGATAAAAATCAGTTAGTTTTGCAAAAAGAATTTTAAAATAGATCAATACTTGATTTTCAAAATTCCTAATTTTTTTCCTAATCCAAATTTTGAGAAATTGAAGCCCAAAAAGTATTAAATCAAATGATTACAAAGCAGAAATAAAATAATGTATCACATAATGTATTTTCAAATTAAATTTAAAAAACCTTAAAAAATGAATCCAAATCATGAAATCACGCACGTTTTGAAGAACATAGCAAACGTAAAAAACAGAGTTGTTGATCAAAGAACTTACTTGAATCGGTGAAAACAGATTGGCAAAAGATCCAAACCTTCTTGATTCTAGAGAGAGAAACTCTAGGAAGCTAGAAATAAAGCTTAGAAGAGAATAGAAATCAAAAGACCCTTCGTTTCTATTAAACCTAGCCGCGGTCCCGGATCGAGTTTGCGTTCAGTCCGTATCGGCTTCGCGCAGGAACCCATCGTTCGGATCCGGACTGAGTCCATCCAGTCCGGACTGCCTGCAACTTTTTCTCTCAGAAAAGTTTGTAAAATTCCAGAAAATCCAGAAACATGTAAGCATTCTTGCATATCAACTTTAAACAAAAAAGTATCGGTTCATATAAAAGAAATAGATTAGCTAAATCTATCATTAATACTCAATTATGAACGAAAATTTATAAAAATTATATCCTCTAAAGTTAAGCAAGTTCAAAACATCCATCACGATCTAATTGTAACGTGTTATCAAATCATCAATGAATAAAGAAATGAAGACACAAGATCGATAGATGTTTGACATCCCAAATAAATTAGATAATATTCTAGTCAATATATCTGGGAAGTGGCTCTTTGCATCTTTCAATTGAATCCACCTATACCAACCAGGAATTCGACAAAGTCAAGTATTCCAAAAGCATTTTATTTAATAAAGCAAGAAATCACCATGCTTGGTAACAGTGGTTAGCTTCACACAGTACTCGTTAATTTACGACCGATGTGGTGAGCTCTTTCCTCCATGTGTGGTAGTTTTCACCTCTCATCACTAGGGTATGTTACTCTTTCCACATCTTTTGAGCATGAAACTTTAAATAATAACCCCCTCAATTGGCTATCAATTTTGGAGTAAAATATGAAGTAGTCAACCAAACCATTGATCTCATAATTCTACTTAACTCATTATCAAACAAGAATAAAAACTATACCAAGAGATCATTGAAGAGAGGAATTGACTTGATCAATTAAAATGAAATAATTGATACAATGATCATTGCATCAAATGAATTATAATGATATCCAAATCATAATAAATTTCTCAAAACATGAAAAGAATGCAAATAAAGTCAATTTAACAAATGCTCAGTTTAATGTTCTATATACAAACACAAAACACAAAACAAAACCTAACCTAAGCCGTGGTTCAAAAAACATGGTTATTTCAAAGAAAGCATCCAATTGCTTTTCGCAAATGAATAAAACGTTTTTTGATCCAAAGGCTTTGTCAAATATCGGCTATTGATCTTCAGTTGAAACATAAGAAAGTGTAAGTACTTGATTCAACTAGCTCTCTAAGAAAATGATATCTAAGTTCTATGTTTTTGTCCTTGATTCTGCAACATAGGGGTTTTTGAAGGTTAATGGCACTAGTTTGTCACAAAGTAATTTGTAGTAACCGTGATTTTTGAAATCCTAAATCTAAGTTTAAATAATTTTCTGGATTATTAAATGGTAAAAATTGGATTATTAGCAGTGCAATTGTGGCCGCAAAATATTGACTTTTGATCAGAAGTCTGATCGTTGAAAATCTGATATCTAGTACGACTGTCTCTTGCAACAAGACAGATTATATGCATATATTTTCGATCCGACGGTCGGATTTTCCGCAACAACAGTGAAGAAGAAGCGGGGCCCACAACTTAAGTTGTGAATAGTAACTTTTGGATTCGGTCCCCTCTTGATTGGGGCGTCGGCCGATTCACTATCTGAATCTTGAACATAGCAGTATTAGTATCAATTCTACTAATTTCGACATTCTGAGCGTAATGGCACTGACGGAATTGTGTTTGGCGA